>NDFZ01005261.1:18108-77886 GCA_002192655.3 Mamestra configurata | reverse complement strand
TTGTTCCCGGTACCTACCTGCCACGGATCACTAACGAGCTTCCACTAGTACGACGTGATTGATTAACTTAATTAGAGCACTAATTGAAAAGATTCCTAACACTTCAAAGTTGTGGAGAACGCTTGACAGGACGACTGTTGAACGAGTTACGAAATGAACTGTAGCGCGTGCACTGAATAGTAATCAAAATATGATAAGAAATTGAGTCATCTCACCCAGCGCATATCGCAGGCCGTGAACCGCAGGTCCTTGCTCCACTCACTGTCAAGTGAGATTAAGCTTTTATTTGTGAAGCGTCTTAAAGTTTGAAAGGCGAAATGTATACTAACATAATATAATGCACGTGAAATAAGACACCTAGCATAAGATATATCATAGTCCATTCATTTTCTGGTTTGTAGCCTAAGTCGAAGGCCGGTATCAGTGTCTTTTCTTTCGTAATATTCAAATAATCAAACATCTACTTTAGTTACACGCACGCAATCTTGTTTTAGAAGGCCAATTATAGATATGTTAATTTTGATGTGATTTCCGCCTACGCATGTTGTAACTAATGAAACCTACATGACCCTGGCATAGCCATATAGAAAAGAAAAAATCGAATGACCTACCTTAAATCCCCAAAACATCATCTTACTGGCGTACAGATATCTCACTCTAATATTTCATTTCACATTCACGATACACTCATTAAAATCTACAAATCACATCAAAAACAAACAAATCATTAGTAATCACGAAAAAGAATTTAAGATAACCACGAATCTAACTTTTCCCAACACGATTTCCACATCCCGTGACATTTCGCGCACATTTCAGCACCCCAACTCTTGAAACCACAGGAAAATTTCAACGCACACCCAAGTACCTCGTTACGTCAAACGTTACCGCCGGATTCCATTCGGCACATTAAGGTATTATTCCGTATCGGTTGAATGTCGTCGGTCTATCAAAGGTACTTTAGCCGCGTCTTGTAGGGCTTCTCTTCCGTTAAACGTGAGCCCGTACAAATGCCTAGTTGTCTCTACACGGTTCAACAAGTCGACCCCTCACAAATGGTGGAGTCGTTGTGTCTATTTCGAGGATTTTTTGGGGATTAAATTAATGCTGGCGTGTACTTAGGCTGTTTAATTTGACACCCTTCGATTGCGTAGATCTAGCATTACAAATGCAAAAATATCTTGTTTATTATCTTAGTGCTCTCTCTAGGAAAAAGAAGAAAAGATGGACACAGTTAAGACCGAAAAAAAGTAAATTAATACGATGTTTTTTCCGTGTCTTTAAAATGTTTTAGTGCATAGATTCAAATTGACTACCATCACCGAGATATCAACTGCAGTGCGATTCTGTAAACTTGTCGAAGTGAAGACTTGGGTGAAGTGATCACGAAGTGAGCTGTCAATCCATGTAATTAAGATGGAATGACAGATCACTTCGTGATCACTTCACCCAAGTCTTCTCACTTCGACATGATTACAGAATCGACCGGCTGACCTATTTCCGCATCAATAAATGTTTACTATGGTTTTCTTTACAATTGCTCAAGTTATGAAAAATCTTTGACTAGTAGACTTTTTCCAGGAAACTCTTAGGTTCTAGAAAAATACGTAAGGTAAGCCCATTTTATCCCAACAGATATGGGAACTTTGATCCGTGGTGAAATGTTTTTATTAAAACAACAGCAACCCGCCTCAACTTTGTTCGAGTGCAAATAATATATGTCTATATTATAATAAATAAATAAATAAATATTATTTAAACCCGTACCTTTCTTGTAACCCCTTGGCAAGACTGATGTCGGATTTCTTGGCTTTTGACTATCGGTACCTTATAATGTCAAAGATCTACAAATGTTTACAAAAATCAACGTCTTAACATACTTTCCGAGGCACGTAGGAGTCTCGGTATGTTACGATGGTCACCCATCCACTGACTGACCTCCGCAGCGTTGCTTAAGGTGGGTACTGACCGATGTTACGGGGCGTAATGTAACGTGTTATAAGGCCAGCATTCGCAGTCAGTACTTGGGAAACAAGCATGAATTATGTGCGTATGTGTTTTGTTTTACGCGGATTTTAGGACACAGCGTAACATAACATGCTCGCTGCGAATGTTACTTTACGGCCGTAACATAACACCGGTCAGTACCCAGCTTTAAACTTGAATATCGACACGTGCGGCTAATATTGTTTTGCCACGAGCTCCTCTAAATATCCACTTAATCTAACAATAGATTTTTAGAAAAAAAAATGACGCATTGAATTTAAATTCACCTATTTTAGTTGGGTGTTTTAGTAACCTGATATATAATATGTAAAATAAAATGTATAAAATAGGTACATCACAAACGAACAAAATATTGGAATTTGTGACGCGTTTAATAAAATCACGCTTTATAAGATAAGTAGATACAGTATTTATGAGATAATTATACAAGAGTCAAAGAATTAATGTAAACAATAAACATAATTTGTAATTATTTCGGAAACGTATAACGATGGCGCCTAATTGGACTATCTTATATAAATTATATACAATTTTTGAACTTCGAACTTAATTTTATTTACGTCGATAAGTATGTAGTAGATCTAGGTACGTTTGCTTGCCTTAAATTTCTACAATACAATCGACTTTTTATAAACTTTGAAAATACTTTCAGGTGCTGGGAGGAACATAGATCTGGTAATAGGTATATCGAATAGGTTTATTGACTAAATAATAACGGCCGCATGGGTCGATCTTAACAAACCGATATTTCTCTGAACCTCGGAAACCATGTCACGCTGTTGGTCTCGGCTGGCATTTGTAGATCCTTGACAGTCGTAATAGATAGTGAGAAGCCTAGAAGTCTGAAACCAATCTTGCCCAGTTACGGGGTACAGATATGCAGTCGGCTCGCAATGGATTGCTGCAATTTCGTGCGCTTTTTTATGACAAAATCGGTTTCGTTGTTATCATTCATCTATTTAGTATTTCAAAAGTAGAAGAAACTATGATCGTTGAATGAAACGATGGCTGTATTAAGTCATATTTTAACAAACTGGGTGGATTTTCGAGTTGCGACAGCAAGGTATCGGTTGCAGCGAAACTTTCTTTCTCCTTAACTATTTGAGTACCTTCCTAATTGCTATGTATAGACCCGTCCCGTCGCTTACCACCCTCGAAAATCCAAAAACCAATCGAAACGTATTTTCACGTGAAAAAATATTTTTTCAAATCGATTCATAAATGACGAAGTTATGAGGTAAAAAACAGAAAAAAAAGCAACTGAATTGAGATCCTCCTCCTTTCTTTAAGTCGTTTAAAAAAGGGCAGGATTTACAAGCTACCCATTTTATATAAGGTCTCATTAAAATGGGTCTCCCTTGTTTGACCGAAAGGAATTTGACAAATATTCACTTCCCTAAAATTTTTTCGCATAATTTCATTTGCCAAATTATTATTTAGCAAAAAATCTATTCACAAAAAATTGTAACGCAAACCTAATGTTTGGGAAATGAACGTTTAAACTATAACGTGTTTACCAACTAGTACTTTTAACATTTTTTTTTAGTCAAATATTTCAGTTGGAATAACAGTATTTACGCAAAATCAAATAAGCCAAATATTTAACCATTTCTTTTAAAATAAGTAATTATCCTAATCTAAATAGTTCAGTTCCGGGTAACCTACTAAAAACAATTTCTTTTTTCTATTAATGCAAGTCGATTCTGGCGTAGGAGGTCATTTTAATAATATAATTCCCAAAAAATCTTATTTTTGCCTTGAAATTTTTTGTCTTAACAAATCATTTCACCAAACGTTTATTGTCTGAAGATTGTTTGCTGTAATAAATCATTTGATTAAAGACCAAATGCCATAATGACATTATACTTGGTAATATTTTGCCAAGTAAAAATCTGACTAAATAAAAATATGCGTACTAAAATCATTCGAAATATTGCAATGGTATAAAAAGGTTGCTAAAATTTGTTTGGGTAATGAAATTTTGTCAAAATCTTTTCGGCAAAACGGCAGGATCCCCATTAAAATAGATGGACATATTTTAAAACAGCGTTCAGTACGTCTAGCCAAAGATATCCAAGCAAAAAAAAACACTGATTTAATTTAACTTAAAATAATTAATTAAGTACCCTAGAATAAACACATCCATAATGGATAGGTTGTTGCACCCGCGCCCCGCCTAGTGCATATTTGTAGTATCAGAATTATGATTTATGAAATAACAAAGACATGAATGTGTCTATGTCAATGCATGAACACATCCATGCAAAAACACAGATAACGAAAATATACTAAAAATGTTGGTTACCAATGGGTAACCAACATGTCGAAGTGAAGTCTTGGGTGAAGTGATCACTTTGTGATCACATGCGCGACATGTTTACAAAATCGACGGGGGTCATTGCACTAATCATTTTGAAAAACTCTTACTATGGGACCAACCCTGAAATCGGGAAAATATTAGTTGTTCAGTACATCTTGTCTATAAGATGCACCCGTAAATTGTACACAAATACATTAAATAGTTACACAACTCTCAGTAGATAATTTGTCAAGTAAAAGTTGTTCATAAATACAACGACTCCTTTTTAGGTATTGCGTATATTCTTTTTCACGTTGTAGAATGGGCTGAATCTGAACCAACATATGTAATTAGGAAGAAAACTGCATCAGTAGTAACTAGGATTTCGGCTAGTAACAACAGCATTCTAAGGACAGTAGCGGAGAATTTTTACTCTCCTATTTTAAACATTTTTTAAGGTTGAATGCCAATGAATGATGATTTTATTTTTAAGATTGTGAACCTACTAACATTAGTTATAAGTTTTATGTTTTACTAACAAACTGGACTGTATGTTGTCTGAAGAAATAAAGATTTATTATTATAATTATGTATATTCTTTTAAACGACATATTAAGTTGATGGATAAAATCCTAACAGCCTTATTAGCTAAGGGCCTGTGGGTTAGTATGTAGGCAGATCTACTGGAAAATCCAATCAATTTTAAGTTGAATTTTCTGTAATCTAAGTATACTAATATAATAAAGCTAAGTAATTATTTTGTTTGTTAATTTGTTTTTTTTTTCGCGTTAATCACTGGAACTACCAGTCGAATTTTGAAAATTATTTTTATACCTACATGATAGCCACATTCATGAAGAAGGCTTTAGGCTATACGGGTACGGGATATGTGCGTACTAAGTCGCGGGCAAAAGCCACTATATCTTTACTAATATAATAAAGCTGGACATTTTGTTTGTTTGAACGTGCTAATCTCTGGAACTAACAGTCGGATTTAAAAAAAATCTGTGTTATATATGATAGCCACATTCGTGAGGAAGGATATACATATATATAGGCTACCTATACGGCTATAGGAACGGAAAAAAACGGGATATGCGCGTACGACTTCGCGGGCAAAACCTAGTAAGTTCTAAATAGAACTCTCAGGATTCATAGCCAAACCAGGGGACCGTTATAGGCATGAGCTAAGATGTCGAAACTCGCTCAATGATAGTACGATACAGGAAGTATCAATGATTGCCGTAACGACGTGTAATGTGCTGGCTACTTCTACCGTAGGCCTCTATGATGAATGGGAATTTTATAAACGTAGGCATGAATGAAACGAGAACCTAATAGATATGGCAAGGCTAAGGTGATGCTATGCGGTCAACTCGAGACCACAAATTGACGAGACGTTAAAAATTCTACATACTTTTTTTGCGTGGGAAAGACCACAGTTAAGACTGGGAGAGTCTAAAATGGCACCCAGCACCATAATTGCATAATACACTCACGGCCGGTTTCAATAACGTATCTACCTTTAACCAACTGTCAAATTAGCTACCAACAGTAGCTGAAACATCATGTTTGTAAGGCAAACATGACGTTTGACCGGCCGTTAGTAACATTTTCAAATTGCCCTAATCCATTGCAAGTCTACCCGACGAAGTTTACCGAATTAAATAAATTCTGATCGATTGCGTGAATTGGTGTGTTATCCCGGGATCCTGCCGTTTTGCCGAAAAGATTTGACAAAATTTCACTATCCAAACAAATTTTAACAACCTTTTTATACTAATGCAATATTTGGAATGATTTTAGTCCGCACATTTTCATTTGGTAAAATTATTACTTGGCAGAATATTACCAAGGATAGTGTCATTAAGGCATTTGATCATTAATCAAATGATTTATTACAGCAAACAATCTCTAGACAATAAATAGTTTGTCAATTTCGAAACGGCTAGGATAGGTTTTAGAACTGTGACCAGCCGGGAATTACGGATGTCGCATCCATTCCCGCGATCCCCGGAGTAGTTGGGAGATGGAACACCGGGGTGTTTGTAGTCAGTAAGAGTCTGACAAACCCCTCCGCCCGATCCGAGGGCGGAGGACATCCATGAGGATTTCCCCCCCGAGATAAAAAAAAGGTTAGAACTGTGACCACACAACGCCAATCTCCTCTTTTGCAAAGCAATTTCATTTTGCGTAAATATGTTATTCCAACTGAAATATTTGACTACACAAAAATTGGTAAAAGTACTAGTTGGTAAACAAGTTATTGTTTAAACGTTCACTTGCCAAACATTAGGTTTGCGTTATAATTATTTGTGAAGAGATTTTCTTTGCCAACTAATATTGCACCCCGGTGCGACACTGTCACTTATGCAAAAATTGCAATAATGAGTTAAATATGTAATAACTGTCCTAAAGCACCCCTTTACTTGGTGCGATAACGTTACTTTCGTAGTACAGATAGTTTAACGTTGTATTAAAAGCTATTCATCTTGTCTAAATTTTGATATATCATTATTTTTTGAGATCTCAAAGTTTTAAATGCTGCTTTTTGCTTTTTAATCTCATGAAAAATTGCATTTTTGCATAAGTGACAGTGTCGCACCGGGGGTGCGATATGGCAAATGACATTATGCGGAAAATTGTTTGGGAAGCGATAATTTGACAATATATTTTTGATAAAACAAGGGTAACCCGTGTTATCCCATTATCCCGCAGGAGAGTGCTTAAAACCTCGTAAAACTTGCGTTAGTCGCACACAAAACAGATGGCTATATTGATTGGCTGGAGGGTGCCGCAATCATTTTACATATTCATGGTTTCAATACAAACCAACTAGTTTGACTCACAGGATAGGACTACCCTTAAAACTCGAAGTAGATACCTAGTCAATTCCATGCACGCGATTCTGGCGATTTATAAATGCCCATCTATCTGAGGTTGTGTATTTTGTTCGGAAGGCGACCCTGGAACGCAAAGGGCATTAGGAGGAACACGGATGGGTTTTAGTCAGTAAGAGTCTGACACACCCAGAGTGGTAAGAGTCATTTGATCGTTTCCTTTATCATTGAAACAAAAAGGCTTTGTGAGACTTGGAGACAACAATCTCACTAAAATGATCATTGTTGGGAACACGGGAAGAAAAAAGAGCCAGAAGCCGCAGCTTAAAGATGCAGAACTCCAAGATTTCATAGGCAGAGGTACAGTCGCTTATATTGCCACTGCTAAAAGCTGTTGGACACAATTTACCCGTTCTAGATTTACATCAATGAAATTTTATATGCAAGTGTAATTGCAATATGAAAAACTAAGCGAAAGCTAAAGCGTTCGGTGACGATGACGCGAGTTCCATGATTTTTGTTCACCCAAAAAGTGCTCAACGCGCCTAAAGAAGTTATCACTTCAACAAGTTTAAGTGTAATATGAACAAAATACGTCTTATTTAATTGATTAGTTCACACCACACAATTAACATAAAATTCATGTAAGTAATTACGCAAGGAGTCATAAAACAACGTAGGTAACTGAAAAAAAATTGCGCAGAAGAGCTAGAAATGCCTTGATAACCTTAGTGACGCAGTCCAAGTAACTGCGGACTCGCTTTAGCTTGGTTCGATTCCCGCGTATCAGGTTGAAGTATAATTTTGTTGCGTAGAAGGTAAACGTGAAGAAACATGTGCTTCATCATGATTTGGTATCGAGTAGTCTTCTAATAAAATCACTTTTCGAGATTTTTTTTGCGTTTTCTGCTCTTGCACGGTTCAACTTCGACCACAGGTACCTCCATTACACTTTTACGAAGTGATTTTCACTTCGTTTAACGTAGAAAAATTTTCCCACTTGCATCAATTTTTANACCTTCCCTGTAATCTGGTGACCAAAACAAAAAAAGAATTAGCCAAATCGGTCAAGCCGTTCTCGAGTTTTAGCGAGACTAACGAACAGCAATTGATTTTTATATATATAGATGTAACGTGGAAAAATTTGTCATTGCAGCCGAGGTGGAATGCACCCGAGACGTGTACCCAGCGACGTTTTTCTACACACTTACTAGAAAATAATACATAAAATGTAAACACAACCGTCTGTAACAAACATTTGTGCGACAGATTTTTGTTTGTCCTGTTCGAATTTTATTGGCGCTGATGCACGTACTTTTCCGCACGAGTGCGGAAATAGAAAAACGCACTACACGTAGACGTAAGTGTGTTATTGTCATTTACAAGTTCATTCATTCTTCATTTTGCACTGTTGACATTAAAGGACATTGCAGATTGCAGTGTAGGGCCATATGACGCAAATGATAAAACTTTATTGTGAAAGTTATTAGCATTTATCTTTCACTGACCTTAATAAACTATATCGCGTACATGATCTGCCGAGCCCTTTAATAAAAAAAGTTGATAAATTTTTGTTACTAATTTATTACGTGTCGCATGATTTTTACGCTATCGACCATATATATGTAGTAAACCATGTCATATTAGGTAGGTAAATTCATTTAATTATATCAGATAGATCGGCGTCGATATACCTGCATTCATCATGTGCATAAAAACCAGAAACTCGCTCCGACATTTTATCAAAAGTGGCTTGTTATGCGAATCGTGCACAACGGGTATTTTACTTATTCAGTGTCAAGTTGCTGAAATTTTGTCATTATTTTTCTTGCGCTTATCCCAATTATTTAGGGTTGTTGCAACATGTAGGTAGATAGTGGTTTTGTTGAGTAACATCTTTCCTCTCGCTTTCCTGCAATCTGTGGAAGTGATTTCGTGAAATGGGACGATAGTGTGTAACAAGAAGCCGAAGAAGGGCGCGCTATTTGATTTGTCAATGAGCGCGCGCTATTTAATTTGACCAATGAGCGCGCCCTATTCGTTTTGACCAATGAGCGCTCGCAATGGACGAGTTGGCTGTCAGTTGGTACTTTTAATGTTAAACTTGCTTTTTACGAAGGCGAAACGTCAAATGTTACACATCCTATGCGACTACTGTGAGACTCGCACGTATTTTTTTCTATTCTCCTCTGTTAGTCATCGTAGTTACCCCGCTTTCTAGATATACATCATCATCATCTTCCTGCCCTTATCCCATGTTACTTGGGGTCGACGCAACACGTTTTTTTCTTCCATTCTGTCCTGTCAACCATCACGCTATCACTAACTCCCTTTTCTTTCATATCACTCCTAATACAATCCATCCATATTTTCTTTGGCCTCCCTCTCCCTGTCCATCCATCCACATATATAATATATTCCTTTCTAGATATACATATGTATGTATAAATAATCGATCACATAATTCATCCCTCTTTTTTTGGTTTTCCCTACACTTGTCCTACTACATAGGTACCTAAGTATAACAATTAATTAGTTTTTATTTTTATTACAATAACAAAAATAATTTCGGTTAAGTTATCTGACAGATAATGGTCACTTGTCAAACAAGACCTTAGTCACATATACGATATGCGGAATAAGATAGGCAGGTATTCTTTTATCGATGATTAATTACAAAAGAAGGATCTACCTACGGCAGCTAAGTACATACTTGTTTTGACACATAAGCCATAGCGTTTAAAGAAGCCCTACATAGCGTGTAGAGAATTAATTGATCAATGAACTCTGAAAAGTAGTGTAGACTAGCTAATAACAGTCTCACAGGTCGAACTTCAAGGTAAGCAACGCTTGCCGAGGTCGATCCGTAGATGGGTGACCATACATTACATATGCGATACACCATCAGTTCAATATGCTTTGCGAGACAAGACCCGTGGTGCGGACCTTGCATGGTATTCAAAACTGTAGTTTCCGACAGTCATTTGAAGAACTAAGGGTTTTACCACACCAACCGATCGATCGTCGATAGATGCCATCGATCAATGCTAGAATGGATTAGTCGACGTCAATCGATAGTTTCTATTACTTACACCAATCGATGATCGTCGATCGATGATCGATTGATTGATGTCACCCTTAGACAGCAAGTAGGTAGTCAGAAACTCAAAAATCGGACACCAGTTCTGCCAAGGGGTTTCGTGTTAAGTACACAGTAATTAGGTCACAGAATATCCCGGTTGGTTACTGGGTTCCAGAGGTCGGATAGGCTGTCGCTCCATTGTAAAATGCTGGTATTCCAACTGCATCCGATTAGACTAGAAGCCGGCCACACAATAAATAGGAAAAGGATATAATGGTCATGAAACCACTTACTCTTAGAGTCCCGCTAAGTTCAGCGTCATATGCCTCTTCAGCATACATCATGACAGATTTAAACGACTTTTTTTTCTCGGCACTAAAACATCACCAAACTATCGATATCGAGTTAGAAAGTCCAATGTCACATCACTATTCTGAAAATCTGTTTTTTTTTTTACAGAGCACTGAACGTAAATTTATTATTGTTTATAAGGTTGATGACCTTTAGTTGTTATTTATCTAAGTAACTGTTATTGGCATTGAAACGTCATTATTTAGGTACGCCACATTATCGGTTTAAGCGGACATGAGACGATATTATATCTAATATTATATTATAGTAATACTGTGCCTATCCCGTATCGAGCATAACGCAAAACTAATCGTTGTTACGTGAGTCTTAGTCTAGATATCGCGTTTTTATCAGTAGATTAATGTACATATCGATAAGGTTTGCATATTTTGCATGACGCCAACTCCTGAATAGTAAAAATCTGTATTTTTTAACCTCCAAAGCAAAGAAGGTGTTTTGAAGGATGTCTGTCAATAGTGTCAATGGCATCTTAGCTCTCAAACGGATGTACCGATTTCTTTTAGGTAGCTAAGTACTAGCAGTCTAGCATGATCACGATCGTTATTGACTGATTTTGTGTTCTTGTTCGGTTTGAAGATCACTTTTACTAAATAATAGACATCTTAGACCTACAATGGCATAACACTCGCTCGTCTGACCGACTAACCTAGACCTGCAAAATTCCGTGAAATTCTTACCCTAAAAACTTAGATGAAGTTTAGTGAGCTTGAGTTTTCTGTCTTTCCGAATTATGCTAGGGAATGACGGCTTTTGCTCTCATACCTTGGATTTTTCATAATAACACTAGGTACTGAATTACTGATACTGATGCTGCAAACAGAACGGACTGTAAATTACTAAATTCTAATTATTGAGCTCATGCAATAGGTCGTGATGACAAGTTGACATGAACATAGTGGACTATATTTGATCGGGAAAGTGGTTACCGACAGCCGTTATTTATTGCCCATATCTCTTCATTGCGTCCACATAGGTATTATTAAGATTTTTTTACTCGACCAAGTAGAGGAAACCTTTACCCGGTTACTGGAACGAAATTAACGACGCGTCCCTATATAATTAAACTGTAGTTCAGCGATGCGATTAGCTGTGGAAAATTCATTTTACGTCTGAAACGCGTTAGCTGACTATCGCGTTTTTCACAAATTGTTACAAAAACTGACCCTCTTGAATAATAAATATACCAGCTTTTGCTCACGGCTTCGTACGCGCATATTCCGTTTTTTCCAGTTCCC
Source organism: Mamestra configurata (assembly GCA_002192655.3). NCBI lineage: Eukaryota > Metazoa > Arthropoda > Insecta > Lepidoptera > Noctuidae > Mamestra > Mamestra configurata. Next base: position 66,051 of record NDFZ01005261.1, on the reverse strand, counting down.
GTAGCAATTTCGGGAAGCTCCCTTACTCTCACCAAGGAACCCATATGCCAAATTTCAGCTTTCTAAGACCAGTAGTTTCGACTGTGCGTTGTCTGTCAGTCACTCAGTAATGGAAGAATATTGATTAATTCCAACTTGAAACCTCTTCCCATTATAATTGTAATTGTGCTTTGTGTATTGTGTTATATAATTGTATTTTTTTCCGGTAGATATAAGTACTAATACTAGTTTCTAAGTTTTTGTATTTAAAGCAATAAATGGACTGTGTCAGAATTAAAATATTTTTATTTATTACCAAAAAACAAAGTGATCCTGCAGCAAGGTTCCGTTTTATTTTCAGATCACAAGGGGTCATGGTCGACTTCACGGGGTCGAAACCTATATCTACTAAAATTGTAAACAACCCATGCCAATAAATCAGTGGCGTGGCGCATCATTAATTCCATGTTTCTCAAGTCAGCATATGTGCTGACTCTTCAAAAATTACCTTAGTAAGTAAATTATTATGTGTACATCTTCATTTTTTTTTTTTGTGACTGGGACCACTCGCAGTTCAGCACACTAAGGCTGGTTACTGCTTAACCGGACTATCCTGTGCTGGCCTCAAATGAATTTAAGGAATTTAAGCCAGGGCTTACAAACTAGGTACATCTTCATTCCCGGGCTTGGTATTTAGACAAATCTCGGTAACGGTATTATTATTATTTATTATTCAGCCGCGAGTCAAACCGGCACAACGCCATCTATCGAGCCAGTAGGGAATTAAAACCCGCCCTTAAAATAAGGATACTGATTGTTACAAGTAAAAACTTAGGTACTTTAACCTAAATGCGGTACAGGTTTGTTAAACAATTATTATAGGTAATTAAGTTACCTATTTCGATATTAATATAATATAAGTAAGTAAGCATTTGTCAGTTCGTGCTAAGGTCATTAGATTTGAGATTAGTTTAAGGATTTTGATTTTATACCTTTAAAGTTCAAATATTTTGATTCACTTAAAATAATTAAAGAAACCGAAGTCAAATCGTAGGTACCTACCTATGTCAGGAGGAATCCTAATTCGAACCCAAAAACCCTCCCTACGAATTACTTCTGCAGGTAGCAATTTCCTAGGAATCAATCTTAATAATTATTATTAAGACGAACCTATACCTATCAATAATAATTCAAAATGACATGAGGGTTGAATATTTTATTTTTTTGCTTAGGGGAATTCATATGTAGACATACGCATCGTAAAATTACAATAAATCTTGTGTACCACAAACTTCATGCTGGCAGTGACGAACCGTGACAAACTTGCCCCTTTACGTTATTCGTACAATTTATTACAAAACAATAAAAAAGGGTTGTAGTAAAACGCACCTGTTGCAGCCATCTCCCATTCCTCGTGGTCGACATATTGCCACTGTACTTCGGTTTGGTCTTAGACTCGAGCAGCTTCTCTTTTTGTAACAAATGCTCATGTACTGTGCTCTTATTCAGATGTTTTATCATATTTTAATTTACATTTAAAACAATCACTTTACAACACGAACAAAATATTTCCCGCTAGCATTTCGATACGCTCACTCTAATGCACAAACGCGAAAAACTACTCGTGACGTAGCTTAGACAATCATTTTTATCGATAATGCCAACACTATCGTTCATGCACACTGCGAGAAAAAAAAACAAATGTCAAATATTGGCGCGAAACGCAAACTTTATAATTTAAAAGCGAGCACGCACAAGTAACCTTATCTATCGAACGCAGTGAAATAAGCTTCGTCGTACATCATTGTCTGGCCTCTGAAGATAACTGAGAATACATTATAATATGCCTATTTGCAATACAATATGAATTTTCAGTAAAAGATTGTTTACCGCGGCTAGCAACGTGGGTCAACGTGCAGTTAACAATAACAATGGCTGTTAGTGGCTCGTTATAAATCATTCATTGAATTAAATCGCCTCTTGACTGGGTGGGCTAGTGACGAATTCTGAGATAGTAAATTAATTAAACGTAAATTCGCGAGTGTATTAATAGTATTCTTACCTACTTCATTAATGAATATAGTTTCACATTTTATCTATAAGCAGATTCGTAGGTAACGGATACGATACGACGAGAATTTTAAAATGTATGTATCTTTCTGCGTCCACTACGAATTTTCACCGATAAGACTGCATCATCAGACTTCACACTGATAGAACGTTATATCCGCTTTTCACAGTACTCATTCGTTCACCCTTCACCACCATTTTCATTTTTACCTTATTGGGTCGATTTCTCTATAGCACTATGGATAGGTGGGTATAGATTGTCATTGCTTCTTCTTAGTCGTACACTCTTGTCCGAGTCGTCGTGGTTGCGCAGATGAGGTACAAGGAGCGGATGGTCAGGGCGTAGTCGACTTTCCCGAGAACTACTCTCTTAGCGCTGCGCTTGCGCTTCCATGTCTGCTGGTTAGTCACGTTACGAGTAGGTACACTGAACCATAGTAGACTCTGAAGTTTTTTATATCAGATGAGTCCAGCGAGCTGGTGATCTACTGCGTGCTCTTTTGCCTTCCATCTGGCCCTGAATCACCAGTCTCTCCATCGAGTTCTCATTCCTGTATATGTGACCAAAAAACTTTAGTATTCGTGTTTTCATAGTGGATGAAAGGCACTTTGATGATCTCTAGTGCGTCGATTTTACGGAGATCCTGCAGTCTTAGGGACCAAGTTTCGGAACCATAGAGAAAAGCGCAAATTCAAATAAAAAATCACATAAAGCTCATCGTTCATGCAGGATCTATTTTGAAAATTAGCACCTACCTAACTAATTAATTATTTCAAAAATAATTTCGACACGTAGAAAAGTCTGTTTGAACTTCCCGTAAGACTGTCAAATTTACCAACTCCCTAATAGGATAGATTTCGCTAGTTTCATTATTATCGTTAAGGTTATAGAGGTATGCGGTACCGACAGTAAAGTACCGCATACCTCCACTTAAAAGGGGAGGATCCTCCGACCAGACGGTTTTTGTGTCTGGTGGGTAACTGCCCGATTGTTGTATTTAGGCTGTTGTATATCTTCAAATTGCACGGAGAACTTTGCTTGCGCGATGCAGAATTTGACAGGATGGATGGCGTTGCGCTTCTTTTTTTGTTGCCGTACAAATTTAGCTTCTTAGTTTTGCATTGGTGCCGCTGCAAGGCGATGGAATTTGAAACTAGGCCTACTACGAAACTAGGTGACAAACACAAGTGGCATATCACGTAATCCCACTGAAGACGCATCGCCTAGTTATTTTCCACATTTTCATTACATTGATAGTTTTATCTATTCGTTGAGTGGAGTGAAATAACGGATCGAAATATCGGACACTTATTTTATGACCACTTTTTTCAGAACATGGGCCGTACGATTTCAATTGGCAATATTCCTGAAGTTAATCTGACTGAAATCTCGACATCCCGTAATAAATCGCGAACCTTGAAACCCTGACATCACAATAACACTCAAACCTGAAAAAGGTCTTTGAACTCATCATTATTGATGAGTGTATTATTCGTTTTCAGCTTTTGAATTTTGCACAGTAGGTATTATAACTCATGATTGCAGGCAGAAACTTCAGAACGTCATCTGTTACGATCCTTACATACCTACCTACTCCTTTTGTTTCACTTACAATCTTACATCTCACGCGCCGGTCAGTGAGTACTGCGGCCTTTCTGAAGAACATAATGTTCCTCCTGCTTTTAAGGTCTCAATTAGGTACCAAACCCACCAAATACACAACACTCATAACAGGTGGAGCTCGACCTAATATACAGTGTGTCCGGGCATGGACTAGCGATATTCTAAATACTTAAATATAAACTATTTTAAAGTACAATTACACTCTAGGCTTGGGTCCAATACACTTCCCCGCTATGTGGCAACCATTTTGTTTTTTTTGTTGAAATATGCTCTATGCGAGTACAAAAAAAATCATAAATCTCGAAGTTTTAGTCATACTGAGATAAAAATAGGCTTATTCGAAAGGTAATAATATTGTCGACCATCTGCAATACAAAGCAATGTGTTCACAATTCCATAACTTTTGAAAAAAAAATGTGAAAGTCGAAAAAAAAACAAAAATTATGCAATTCAACCAATAACTGTTAATTACTACAAAAACATACCCGACAACTTTTTTATTTTTTACTAGATCGACAGATTTTGAGCTAAGCTACAATACAACATAAAATTCACAACTGTATGTCTAATACTTTAAGAGTTATTGTTGTTTGAACATAGCGTATGCGCAACAACACACAGTGGCAGTGTTAACGTGTCGATGTGAAGGCGTCGGTGAAGTATTCACGAGGTGAGCTGTCAATCCATATAATCAAGATGTCAAGTGATCACGAAGTGAGCTGTCATTCCATCTTGATTATATGGACTGACAGCTCACCTCGGGATCATTTCATTGGGAATATTTTTAAGAATCGACCGGCAGTGTCACTCTACGTATCTATAAACGGATATGACTACATTGTAGGTAAGTGGCTAATGAGTTACAATGACCATGTCGCCACCAATATCTTAGCTGACCCGCGGAAACCTAACGATTGTCGTCGGCGCCGTTATGATAAGAGCAATGAATGATCACTAATTATATGAATAAAAAAACGTACTGATCAAGGGCGAAAACCTTAATGTGTAATTAGTTTTTTTTTCGGTGACATGTTTTTTTTCTTCGTAGGTTCTCGTAGCACTGTCTTAAGAAATAAGGAGCCTAATTAAATTTTACTAACTAAGAGAACAACAGATATTTGATCAGAGTAGCAGTGGAGAGAGCTGGAGGAGGCCTATGCCAGAAGGCACGCCGAATTGCGAACCATACTATAACAAATAGAATTTGAAAATATGTATTTCCAATTTTGTAGCGAATTCGGAAGAAAAGGGCTTTATTATTATTCTCTTTATTGTAACCAAGAGAACATAGATATTTTAATTTAATAAATAAATATTTTAATTCGATTAGCAGAACAATTTTTTCACCTAGGCTAGGTTTGCATGGCACATAATTTCACGATTTCGTGCAGGTAATCGTGAAATTATGTGCCATGCAAACCTAGCCTAAAGCACTTCATTATAGTACGGGAGCGGCTGAGCGCCTCCGCTGCTAAGTGCAGTTCGCATAGGTTGGTAGGTTCACAGTAATTTGTTAAAATGAGCATTTTCCTTTAGTTAGCCATGTGTTATTACTTCCCAGAATTTGATCCTTAGTAGCGACACTTTCGAATGGTATAATATAGGTGCTTTTTTTTTCAAAACCAACGGGTTTGATTCTTGGCAAGGAATACCGATTTCTCAAAAATCCAATAATACAGTTTTAGTTTTCATCAAAATCTGGCTCGAGACGCCTTTCGATGTTTTTCGCGAATCCTCATAGTTTCGGATTTGGCCATCCACACATACCTACTTTAGAATGTAACTAGAAAAAAAATAACTTTAAAATGTAGCTAGAAAAACTTAGATTGAGCCTAGAAACTATACATTTGGAATGTTTAATTCACTGCGGCTGTTCGTAGCACAATCGTAGCATTCCTATCATAGCTCGAAAAATTTTTTTTTCGTAGTTCGACCGCGTTAGCGTAGACCTGCGTAGCACTACCGTAGCACGAAAAATAAAACCGTAGGAATTTGTAGGGTTCTGTACTTCCAAGCGGTACTTTTCTAGGAACACTTGTGTGTCTGTCTGCCTGCTGGCACAGGCAATTTTTATTTCTAGACGTCAAGTAAAGTTTTTTCGTTGTGGGAACAATTGGTAGATCGGTGAAACCTATAGATAATTAGTAGATCTCAAGAATATGATAGGCATTAGGTACCTGATATAATAAAGGCGTTGAATGAAACTAGATTGTAGTGAAGTAGGTCAAGATCCTAGGCATTTCTCAAATTCAACATTCACTATTAGAACTGGCCCATAAAACACATATCAATATAATAGATCCGAAAATATGCCTTCCTAACTAAGAAAATAAATACCTACTTCTACTTATTTCACTTCATGAAAGTCATAAAACTAAATACCAGACCCGTATGAATAGCCTAAGGATCGTACCTACCTAGCTATTAGTAGTGATTAGTAGCAATTTCATAACGTGGGTTAGGTGGGTACCTAGGTACCTCAATGTATTTTTTTTTCTTCACTGGCTATTCAATACTTTGCGAATAGTACCTAATTAATTAGTGTGTTTATGTACTTATTAGCTTATAGCCCCGGCTGTCATTTGTAGATCTTTGGCAGTCGTTACGGTTAGTCAGAAGCCAGATAATCTGACAACAGTCTTGTTAAGGAGTACCGTGTTACCCAGTTAATGGGTTGTGGAGGTCTGGTAGGCAGCCGCTCCACGTAAAACACTGGTTTTCAGCTGAATCCGGTTTGACTGGAAACCGACCCCAATATAGTTGGGAAAAGGCTAGGCAGATGATGATGATGTATTAGCTTATATTGTTAGTTGGTTACAAAACCTTCTTGTATGTACCTACAATAATCTAACTGAGAAAACATTACCTAGATATAACGTTTAAATTAGAAACAAGAAAACGTCATGATAAAGCCGTGTTTATTTATCAATATCAAGCCTATGAATGACAAGATAACTACAAAGTAGTAGATAAGTCAATAGGTACATTTTTAATTCCTACAGAGTACCTACCAACTACTGATAAAGAACAAGATAACCAAGCCGTACAACGTTTACCAACACTGTGTAAGTATTAAAAACTTTAAACACATAAATATAACACAACGAGACATGTTTGAACATCCTTTTATGCTACTCTAGTATGACACACTTCTGAAGAAAGGTGCATTCGCCACGCAAAGGAAAAACAAAAGAAATTAATTACAGCGCCATCTATGACCACAATATAGAACTACGGTAACAAAAAATAGACATTATTATACTTTTTTTATTGTGTACTTACCATGGCAGCAAATTGGAGCTTCTTGGTTAATCGGTTTTTAGGGCAGTGTGGCTTGTGTTTTTTTAAAGGCACGGGAGGTTCTTGACGTAAACATCTGTCCGGTTCGCGCGAGGTGACTGCCGCGATGCGAGCGACTGCCGTGCACATGTTTTGCGCGTAGATAACGCTATGATTATGTTTATGTTTCTAATTACTGGTTTATGGGATCGCGGTGGTTCTTGGATTCGTATTACACTGCTACTGAGGTTTTTATCGCTGTTTTTGGTGATATTAGATCCCGGAAATCTTGAAGAAAGTGAATAACTCGGATTAATGAAATAATAAGATAACTTCAGTGTTTTATAGGTAATTCAGACACTCGGCCAAATTCACCTAACTAGATAAGTAGGTATTTTAAAAGTGTTTAGGTTCACCCACAAGTAAAAGAACTTCCGTTACGAGAATTTTAGGAAGGTAGGTAGATAGTCAGTGTGAAATATTATTTAGATATTCAATCACTCGCGAAAAGTTTAAAACCCGGGAGAAAAATATTGAAGCTGATTAAATGCGGAAATGATGCTAAAATTCTGTCAGGCGATATCAGAAGGAGTAAGACAAGATGCCAAGCGAACATTGTATTTATACCAAGCCATTATGAAGAACCACTTCATTCAGTACTTATGAAGAAATTACCTATCTACCTACTACATCTAAATAGAACCCGCAATATCAACCTTATTCTCATCTTTCTAACGTTCAAGTAATATCTGAAGTCAACTGCTGAAGATAATGCTGCCTAACAATGCAGGTTATTGTGGACACAAAGATTAATTTGGTCGCTTGATGTCAACTAGGTTGATTGAGTTTCCGTTGTGAGTTGTCTGTGCCAGATTGACTATGAATGATTGGAATTAATGGGTTTAGTCTAGTTTTCTAGTAGGTTCCTTTTTCCTTTGATGGTAGTTAGGTATATATAGGTAAGGTGAGGTGGGGTAAGACTAACATACTTTCCCACCAGACAGGAAATATGTATATTGTTATGGCTAAATTATTTGACTTATCTCCGAGATATTGCAATTACAGACACTTAAAAACTATAAGCTTTTATGTACCTACCTGTGTTTTTTATGACATATTTCCGCTAATAGGTACATTGAGAACATTAATTTTGAATAAATTTTGAGACGGTTAAAACTGCTAGTCTTGCCCCACCAATCGGGGTAAGACTAACAGTAATATATTTAATTGAAGTTTCTAAAGAAAATTCTCAGAAGCTCAAATTCAATCTGAAGATAGTTACAACAACGTTTATTTTAGCGGTAATTCCTACAATAATTAATGATCTGGGGCAAGACTAACATACTTACAATCAAAATCAGGGGTGAATCCTTTCGAGTGGCATCAATAGCTAAATGTCATTTTGAAGGTAACACAAATATTAGGAGGAATAACTTGTAACGTGTAACAAAACCTTATTTCGGTATTAAATGAAAGTCATGACTGTACAGAGTCAGACCTACTTCCTCCTGAAGAGTTTATTTTATAATCCATATTTTTCATAAAGGTATTCGGGCCACGATAGTTAGTCGGTGAATTTTGTATGGTCATGCATGTCTATGTCACCGGAAAATGGCAAACTCCGTAAGATTATAAAATAACTCGAAAGATTGTAAACTCTCGATAAATTGTCAACTGAACATTTGGAATACTTTTTTACGCATCACAATTTGATAGTAGGTATATAATATCGAGAAATTGTGGACTGACGTAAACTGGCGACCATAACCCTCTGGTCTACAATTTAATTGTTTTGGTGTGATAGCTAAATAGGAAACTTGGCCCCTCATTGGTCTTTGTTGGTGTGACTCATATCTGAACAGACTAATGAGAGCCTTTTTTCCGGTTTCAGTTTACAATCTCTCAAGTTATAGCTTCCAACAATTATTGTTCTCTTGAAATATGTAGCTGCCCTATCCGTCTTTTGAACATAATTTCGTACCATCTGTAACGAATAAAGTGTCAATGGTTTACTTCATCTTGCCTGATAGTAAACGACTATTCCCAAACTTGTTTAAATTTGCTACTAAAGTGCCACTTGCATAAAGTTACAAAAACATGATTATTTTAATTTTAACAAATTTACACACGCCTGGGGCAAGCTTTCGTACCTACGTAGGTACTCGTTTCCGCTCGTGATTATGACTGACTTGTGAAAAAAGATTAACATACGTTTGTCGTACCCCGGGCATACTGTCAGTCTTTCCCCATTCTCTCTGGGTTCCGGGATGGTATTTTGTTTGCATTGCCTGTTAGAGCACATCCTTGGGGAGACCCCTTCCACGATCACAGATCCACCGTCTTTCCTGGCGTTACTCGGCCGGCGAACAGTCACTCTGAGCGCCTGCATCATTTGTGATGCAGGCGGTGTTACGGCGTGTTAGACGTCAAGGCGGTTGCCTGCGTTCTACTCCCAGCGGGATCGGCCTTGTCACGATCTCATGGCCAGATTTGTTGAACCTAGCTGCGAAGAGTCGGTTCAAATACAAGCGTTGTTTCACTATAAGCTGATACTTGATAGGACCCTGAACCTGAGCTACGAAGTCCTCATAACTTGGTGGAGGCGCCGGAGTCCTCACAATTACTAAACATCTATGTACTTAGTCAAAATACCTTAACTCAGGTGAAAGTTACGGCGATGGCAGGTACTTTAATATACTTACGATCCCACTTCTGCTTTCGTCTGCTAGGTAGTTCCTAATTCGTCTTGTCGCTAATCTAAAACATACATAGTTATTTATGATACTAGTGCGGTAAGTTGGTTTTTACAAACGAGTAGACGAATGTAAACCCGAGACGTAGTCGAGGGCTTACCATAGTCAAGAGTTTGTAAAAACTAATTTCCGCACGTGTGCCATACGACGTTTTTCAACACATTTACGAGAAAACAGTAGATTATAGGTAATGAAACAAACTTTCAGTTTTTAGATATCAGTCGGAAAGTCGCAACAATCTGACGTTCCATTAATGAAAATGGCACTAGTTTGCAAATGGCACCTCGTGCGCGTGGTAATAATTAGAACTACATCTTTCGCCTCATTTTCTGTTTGAGCAAAAGCGCTTCCAAGGAGGTTCGATCATTCAGTTTATTTATTCTAGTAATGTGAAACTCTTTGATAGAATACTTATATCTTTTAATGGTAACCCGTTAAGAATACGCACGACGCTATACAACGAAGAGTGCGGTAAAATAGGTACTTACATGAGAGTAGGTACCTATTTTACCGCACGTTCACGGTATGGTGCGTAAGTTTTAACTTTCGAAAAATCTATACAGGCTTCGTAAATGCATTTTTTGAGCAAATGTGTTGAAAAATAAATTAGTTGCAAATTGATTAGCTCATCCTTTCATAGTAGGTAACTCAGTGTGACGCACGATGTAGTCATGAAAGTCAGCCTGGACAATGCGATGTTTGTTTATTAACCTTTTGAACGCCAGAGCATAAAAATACCGGTGTGCCCCCGACGCAAAACTACAAATTTGCCGTTTTTTTATCGGCTCTAGCCGACGGTGGCGTGTTGGACACTTTTTCATTTGTCGGCTATAGCCGACCGTGGCGGTCAAAAGGTTAATTTAGTAGTATTCCGGTGTACTGACCGGTGTTACGGGCCATTATGTAACATGCGCAGCGAGTATGTTACGAGTGTGTTAAGTAATACTCTGATAAATAAAGGGAAATAACACAACTCTTGAATAGTTTTTAGACATATATTAAAATCAAAAGAACAACTATTCTACATACATACAGAACATTAAGACAAAGAACTTTGATATTGAAACGTGATATGAATACAGTCTACTAGACTCGCTATTGTGAAGAAACATGATTATGGGTTGCCGAATATAAGATTAGAAGAACATCTCTTCAAGAGGAGCATTTGTCCAACAGTGGGATACGTTATGACAAGCTGAATCATGAACAGGGAACAGGGTACTTTTCAAGAACAAGGCAATATTTCCCAGGCATAATCCCAGGTAGACATAAATTATTGAAAAAATCTGCCTTTCACTACATTTTGCCGAGTTTTGCGGGTAAAAATGTACTGATGTCTTTTTCTGCTTTTTTTTTATTATTATTTAATATGGGTTTGCTCTTGACTCTAGTCTAGGTCATAGATGACAGAGACAAAGTCGACGATGAAGCGAGCTTACCCAGAAGAAGCCTGTTCACTCTAATTTTGAAGAGATTAGGGTTGTATGCGTCCGGAAACACAGACGCAGGCAGAGAGTTGATTTGGTTTACCTGTATACATATGAGTAGTTTTACAACAATAGGTCTACGGGTAGGATTTGAACTAACAATCTGTCGGTTGAAAGTCTAACGCCACTGTTGGGCTCCGTAGCCAGCATCCTCATATTGTTTATAGACATTATACCTACAATACAAAACAATCATACAGCGATGGAATAAATACAGTTATTAAATGACATCAATTAATAAAAATAATCTCCTATTAGTTATTTAATAAATATAATTTCATTTTTGTGACATATTTCGAATATTTTTGACCAAAATCGGAAACTTACATTCTCTAGGATTATTGATGATTACAATAATCTCTTAAATATTTGCGTGATAAGTAGCAAATGAGTACATACTGTGTTTCTAGCCTAGAAATCCTGATTACTGTATAAAACACAAAAATATAACTACCCTACAGAAAAACATACTTATTTTAAGTTTAACACAAAAATGTCTTTGGGTAGATATAAATTAAAATAAATTAAAAGGAACTCGGTGCGGACACAGCCAGTTCTAAAATCAACCTTATTCACCGAAGAATAAGGTACTAACTTTAAATTTTATAATTTAAAAGTTATAGTTATGTACTAAACTATGTAATATTTTGTATTTCTGGTGACGGCGGGTTTTGGATTTGTGAAAATTGGTGATGATTAATTTAATAAACCGCTGGCTTATTGATTTCAACAAGACAAATTAATTCCTTTAAATTTGTATGCTATGTGATATACTTAGCACTATGTGATGTACTCGTCATAAATTGTGAATCAAACATTAAGATAACTAAATAGAGTTATCGACTCTATTTAGTTATCTTGATTCACAATTTGAATAAAAATCCAAAAAAATATTTGTAGAGTTGAATTATTAAAATGATTTTAAATTTTATAAACCACGGTTTATATTTGTAAAATTTGATTACATTAATTTTGTGACCTATGTACTTACTCAAAAAGAAAAATTCTAATTAAATAATTCACAAAATCTTACCTATTCAATTTGTACCCTACCTACCGTTATTGTCCCTTCTCCAATTTAAATTCGTCATTCCAAAAGGACATCAGGAGAGAATCCCTCAGTTTTCATTCTTGCACATACCAAAGAATTTTTTTAAACCGATTAATATTTGAACTCAAACGTTGCTATTTTTTTTTTGATAAGTAAAGAAAGAAACTTTGTTTTTTAAATTGATATGAATAAGAACAATAATAATTATTCTGTGAAGAAGTTCTTGAATCTGGCGTAAAACACAAAAAGTGCTAGAAGACCTTGATATTAAATGCAGTTTTGGTTGGCAGTTACTAACTAAATACCGAATATGAAAGCTTTACGTTACTAAGCTCAAGTTAAATACCAAATATCGAATAGTACTTAACTCTAACTTACTTAATTGTCTTAAAACCATCTTATCCTAAACAAAAAACAAAAAATCTACTTATTAGATAGAAGTCTTCATTAAACCATTTTCTACTACATATTTTATTTGCGTTGTTACTGCTTATTTTATTTGCGCTTTTTGGGTGTTATACTAAGCTATCATTCTACTTCAAGTTATAAGTAAGTTCTACAAAATATTTAGCATCCAATTTGCTACAACAGAAGTCTTACATTCTTTTCAAATCATTTAATTTTTTGTCAATTGAATCACTGCGTCAAGATTTTTGGTGGAACACCATAGAGACGTACCTAATTATTTTTTTCTATATTTAAATGGCACGATCACCAATTAAGATCCGCCATCCCTATCCTAATTGAGAATGGCGAAACAGCTTGAACTTAGTTTTCAATTACAGAATTTGATATTTATAAAAAAAACGTATTAAGTAAGGGAATTCTAGCGGTAGGACACCGGCCAAAGTTTGACAACCCACATAGGTATATGTGCTAGGCATCTGCCTTTTTTTTTTAAGGATGGGAAATCATCAAATGACTTCTTTCGCTCTGGGTGGAGCGGTAGGGCGTGTCACTCTTACTGACTAAAACCCATCCGTGTTCCTTCTAAAGCCCTTTGCGTTCCAGGTTCGCGGTGACTCTTGCGAATACATTCCGCAACCCTGGTATAGGCTTCTGCCTTACAGGGGCGAGGTTATGTTTTCAGTTCGATTCGATTTGTTAAATGGCTCTTCATCTCAACGAGGTGGACAGTAAACCTGGTGAAGGCCGCAGAAATTCGCTGGATACGAGAGGAACAAGGCCGTCTGTTGTGGGGATGCTTAGTACAGGCATATGTCCAGCAGTGGGCAACTTTTGATGTTAACGATAAAATTATAGTTTTTACTACCCGTGTCTCGTGAATGAGACGCATTGTCAAGAGCGCTATCTGCTGTGATTTTCTGCAGTCAAAAAAATCTTTCGTAAAAAAAAATACCCGCTGTTTGCTGATAGCATTATAAATATTCCCAAAACTGCCCAAACGCGAGAAAATGTTTTAGATGAAGACTAGACTTAATAATATTTTAATTTAAGTAATTATATTTATCATAGCTTAGAAGTAATTACAATCTATCTTTTATTAAGTACGGATTATATCGATCAGTGTATATTCCAATAATTTTTACAATGGGCGGACCCATTGCAAAAATTATCCGTTCCGTACAATGTATAAACGAAAAAAAAAAAGTGCTGAGCACTGTATATTCTACCTATACTAAAAAGGAAAATAAAAACATTTATTTCAACTTTTACACTATATTTATTCCTAAAGGCCGTTCAAGTATGCCGTAAGCACCATAGGGAGGTGAAGGGGGTATCGGTTTTGTTATGTCATGGGGAACGGGGGGTTTTGAAAGGCGGTTACGTCAGCAATATTCAATTAACTTTTTTTGTTTGCAAAATTTTGTAGATTTTGGTTTGACATATTAATTGTGGAAATCATTTCAGAATATTTTCTAAATAGAGGATTATGGCTTGTTATTATGACCCGCTCTCACGCGGTGGTTCATGATTAAGTACGAAAGAAATAACCAAGGAAGGCGAAGTATCGAGGGACTAAAAATTATACCAATGCCAGGCGGCATTAGGCACGTAGGGTTAAAAATATCAATAAATTCAGCTTATTTAATACTGAAACGGCCCATTATCATTAAACTTATCATCGGAAAGCGTCTATAAGAGGGGATTTTCGTTTTGAAGTTTATGAAATTATAAAATTCTTTACTTAGAGCACATTGATTGACCAAACCTAAGCCGTCAGCCTGTCTTTTTTCTTAACACAGCCGAGACAGAAAAGCAATCAAGTTCTTTGAATGAGGCTGTGAGCACAGATAATGGTCTGACTGTCCCATATGAAGTAATACAGACAGACAAATGTGACATACTAGACCTATCCTTTGATTTTAGCCTAAACTTATCGAAGAGAGTAGAGTAGGGACTCCGTTATCCGCACTTAAGAGTCCAATTCGGTCATTGTGCGTATCAAAGCGACGCAGTGCGTGTCAACTGTCACTATAGACGCAGTGACGAGACCGTCACCGGGATGAAAATAAAACATGGCTTTATTCACTTACTTTATCGTCAAACTTGTGTTATGACCAGTGATCGGATAATCGGGAGCTTATATACCTAAACTTCTTCCGGTGAAAGAATAATATGGACATTCCTTTCTGAATAAATAAATAATCCCTGGTTCCAGGGATTGAACAATTGTAAAAACTACTATAACAAACTTAATAAAATTATAGCAGTGTATTTTGATTTAGTATCTGGAAAATCATAAAACTTTCATTGTTAATTTAAATTCCACTAGAATCGACTTTTTAAATTTAAAAAATTACAATGAGAGTTCACGAGTTCTAACTATATTTTGTATGCGGGCATTTTTAGCAATCTCAGGAATTTCGAACGATTCCGTGAGTATCTAAGATTCTGAAAAGCAAGTCCTATATGTAAAAGTTTCGAATCTCGATGTGTGTATCAAAGTTGCATTGAAAATAACAAGTCATTTTTATTATATGTACATTTTCATTCAAATCAATCGATCATAATTAAGCTCAGAAAATGCGTGTTGTCATATTTCACGTTAGGGTGTTTTACAAAAATAATCGGGACTTTGTCGAATTATTTTGTATGAAAAAGAAAAATAAAATTGTAAAAATAATTCATGTGTCATGTGATTCTTTGATATGGTCTCATTGATACCCTAGAGTAATTATGAGATATCAAAAGGAACACACAATTCGCATGTTTATCTTAAAAGCTAGAAAAAAAATTAACTCGAATTGCGATAGATAATTTTGAATGACGACTACTCGCTTCCGAATGACTCCCCTATACAGATGGAACTTACCAACAATTTATTACTAAAAAAAATATTCACAAAAAATCGCGTTTTAATTAAAACTATACTAATGAATGCATTATTCTAAAATCTTATTTTACGTTTTATTCTAAAACCTTATTAGTAATCAATTGGGTCCACTAATTCTTTGACAGATTTTTACAAAAAAAAAAAAACGCGTTTTAATTAAAACTAAGCTAATTAATTTATTATTCTAAAATCTTATTTTACGTTTTATTCTAAAACCTTACTAAGTAATCAATTGGGTCCACTATCTTTTGACAGATTTAATATTCACACGAAATTCGCGCAATAAAAAGAAAAAAAACATAAGATTAAAATTATCTTATTTAGTTTTATAATATCTTATTCAATATATTATTCTATAACCTTACCAACCTACTTATACTAGTATATTACTACAAATATTAGGCGTACGCACGTTGTCAACGCGTTTTTTATTTACAAGGTAATCGCGTTTTTAAAACAAATAAAGGGAACTAAATTTAATTTATTATTACTCAAACCTTATTTAATATTTTATTCTAATACCTACCATTTAGTTTTCGGTCCAACTTGCACGGATACACGCGTTTAATATTTACAAGAAATCTGCGTTAACTACTACTAGTCTACGATATAATAAAATTAATTATCCTCGAACCTTATTTAATTTCTCCAACATAATCAGGGTCCTATGTGGTTAATAATTACAAATCACTCGCGGTGGTTTAAAGAAAAAATATAAATGATATATTTTTACTTCAATCGACAATTTGCGTTCAAAAAAAAAAAGTTTAAAACGATTAACAAAACGAATAAAAAGTTTTCTTGGAACTGAGAACTTTTGAGATATTTTGGGGACGATTTCTCAATCGTTAGATAAATTTTATCTGCTAAATGAATAATGCAGTATGACATATTTTTTGTGGAAGCTTTCAAACCCCATTTTTCTTCCTAAGATGAAAGTTTTCTGGAGATTGAAAAATCTTAGCTTTTTATTATTTTTATTTAATATGGGTTTGATCTTGACTCTAGTCTAGGTCATAGATGACAGAGACAAAGACGATGATGGAGCGAGCTTACCCAGAAGAAGCCTGTCCACTCTAATTTTGAAGAGATTATGAATTATTTTTATTATTATTTTAGTCTATCATTTGTTTTTCGGTCTACTAGAACTAAGCTAAGTATAATGTGGATGCTGATATGGAAAACGATGGTAATAATCAGCTGAAGCTGATACTGATATTCGCAGCAAAAAAAATAATGCTTTTGGAGAAGCTTTAAATAAGTTTAATTCAAATTTTATTTTAGTCTTACTTAGTTATTACGTATTTATGCTAAAATTTTTACTTCTTTGATACCCTTTATCACGACTCATTAATATTACAACACTTGGCGCGTTTCGTATTTAAGAAGAAACAAAAAACTTAAACCTAAGCAAATATAACCTATCTATTTCTAAAAATAACCTACTTAAAATATAACCTTATTTCTATTTCTATTCTATTCTGGCCATAAGATCTTAATTCACGTGCTTGTGATGTTCCTCAAGCTAGCGTTAGCAAGTGAACTTGTGTTGTTTCAATTTGAACCCAAACGCATAAAGCATAAGGTTCTTATTAACTAACCAGTACCTAACATTCGGTTTTCTCTGAAATGCTCAGTGCCACCAAACGCTTTTCGTGAAAAGGCCCTTAATAATAACTTAATCTATATTAAATCTAAGTACTAATAATAAGTTATCCTAATAAACGTTGAACGTTTATATAACGCGGCTTCTATTTACATTTGCGCGTTTCCCGAAAGAAAATAACTTTGCACGATATTTTAATATTAGACAGAAATAATTAATTCTCCTTTTGTGTTACAAAATCGTGTTTAATAGTTACCTACTAGCTACTGCTTCTGCTTCGCATTTGACGACTACGTGTATTTATGTTTAATTATTTTTTTAAACAGATTCCTAAACCTTCTGGAATAATTATCTAAATGATAGTGAAAAATACATCAAAGCCCGCTGTGTAGGTTGTTATCCAATGCCCAATAGCTTGACAACACCCAATGGTTGTTACCGGGCTATAGAGATATGCGGAACAGGGTGTTAAGTCCCGCAAACCTCCATGAAAAGGGAGGATCCTCGGACCAGACGGTTGTTTTGTCCGGTAGGCAACTGCCCGATGGCTGATATTTGGACTGTTGTATATGTTCAAATCGCACGGAAAACTCTGATACCGCGATGCAGGATTTCGTTGGGAGTTCGTCGCTGACAGGATAGATGGCGTTGCGGTTATTTTTGATGCCGCTACAGGGCTACCGTAAAACATGCTAGTCGCGCGAATGACTTTACTTGCGCGATGCAGCATTTATATGATGTCAGTTATTTTCCTGTTCGTATGTCGCCTTGTAGATGGCGCCAGTCTGAACAACTGACAAACACGACATGTGTCTGGAGACTGATGTTAGTCTGACACACGCTAATCAAGTGTCAAAGTTTAAAAAGTGAGACCTTTCGTATCTAGTTTCATAATATCGTGCAATTGAAACAGAATTATAAATCCTATTTTCTACGTTTTACTATATCTAAATTTGAGGGCATTCTTACTTCCCAGCCGTATTATTAGCGATCCAATAAAGTTTATTTAAATTGAGCTTTAATGGTAACAAATGATGATTAGAGAAGCACGAATGCTCCTTTATGTCTTGTTCGAGCATTTCAGTAGCATATGGTAATGACCAAATATCCAGAAGAGAGATAATGATCGCAGTTTCGATTTAGAAAATATATTTGTTAGGGAATCGTTTGACCACTATCTCACCTGATGGTAAGCGATGAGATGGTCGATGGTGCACGCTTGCCTAGAAGGAACCCATTTTACACTCGATATTTGGCTATTTTAGTTTTCGTTGGGCTCGCATTTGACCACTATCTCACCTGATGGTAAGCGATGAGATGGTCGATGGTGCACGCTTGCCTAGAAGGAACCCATTTTACACTCGATATTTGGCTATTTTAGTTTTCGTTGGGCTCGCATTTGACCACTATCTCACCTGATGGTAAGCGATGAGATGGTCGATGGTGCACGCTTGCCTAGAAGGAACCCATTTTACACTCGATATTTGGTTATTTTAGTTTTCGTTGGGCTCGCATTTGACCACTATCTCACCTGATGGTAAGCGATGATATGGTCGATGGTGCCCGCTTGCCTAGAAGTAACATGTTACACTCGATATTTTACCTATGTTACACTCGATATTTGGCTATTTTAGTATTCTTTAAGCTCGCATTTGAGCACTATCTCATCTGATGGTAAGCGATGATGTGGTCGACAGACCTGTACTCTCGAATTCGAGATTTGCTTGTTTTTGTTTTTATTTATTTATTTATTAATACTTCTTTTACAAAGTGGTACATATGAGAACTGCCCTACAAGTCAACATTAGGGCTGCGACCTGTTTGGTAAAGAATATCGATATTCTCCTCATATTGACTCTTAGTATTTTCAAATACATAGTTGGTAGTAAAATATTAATTATCAGTTTAAAAAGTAAAATATTTGACCAGTACGATTGTATGGACTTTAAAAGAGAGACTTTGACCTCTGAGTTTGTTTCGATGTTTCTTCTCAGGGTAGTCAGCTAGGAAACACCCGCCTCATCTAGTTTAAAAATGAACAAAAAAGACTGACGTGTAAAAGTGTTATGTTTAACCTACTTACAAAATAAATATCGTTAGTCATTTTAATGTTTTCTCAGGTGTGCAACCGGATGTCTTAACAGTTGAATTTTCCAAAGTTCTTGTTGTGTTATGTTGTTAGTTTTCGTGGGATATATTGGTTTCGGTCACCATGTACGTACTGTGACGCTCTCACTGACCTATTCGACGACTTAAACTTCTAAAACCTTAAACCTATTACCTAATCAGTGAAGTCTTTAACCACCATTCATTAAATATTAATATATATATTAATTATTATTACTATTTTTTTTAACTAACACTAATTAGATCCTATTTATTTCCTAGTTCTTAATATTAATTTTGCAATAATAAGTCCATGTTCATCAATGTACAATACTGCCACCATCAGCAAAAAGGACGCACCTGATCAAAACACAAAACGGAAATAGAGAAAAAAACTGTTGAAAATTTTTTCGGTGAAACTAAACTCAAAGGAAAGAAAAATATTAGATACTCAATATGCCTTGTTTTCCGGATTCTGAAAATGTAAAAACCTAAATTTTAGCTATAAGAGCAGATGCGCCCCTTTTCCTTTGGACGGCAGATTATTATTATATTTATATCCTACAAACTTAATACCTAATAGACTTACTGACTTTAATGATTTAGTACTCGACTGTACTTTTTTTTATTAACAGTCGATTATTTCCAAAGTAATGAATGAATAGAAAGACAGGTATTTACAGAACATGATATTATAAAAGTATATAATTTGCTTTCCGCGTTATATGTAATTTTTTTGTAAAGATATGCTAGACAGACTTTTGTCAAATGAATCAAGGTTACTAATAGCATCAAGCGATTATTGTAATTTTCATATTGGTTAGCAATACCGGAAACATAAACGTTATGAAAAACTTCGTTTAGATTTTGTGAATTTTTTTTTATAATATTTTTCGATTTGTTTTAACTATTTACGGTTTTACTGGGTTATAGCTTTAAGTGTCCACAATATTGTAATTAAAATGGATTACAATAGAACGTATACGAATTATAACCAAAAACAAACTTAACATCGGCAGTGCAAGAATTACCAAATATCCATTCTTCATTAACTTATATGATTTTGTATCATCACCAATTTTATTGTTGTTGCTCAATTTCAAACCAGAAAGACAGATATTAAAAAAAAAAAATGCCCACTAACCAATAAAACAAAATGAACCTTATGTCTTTACACAGGCAGCTTGATCTCGCGTGACCTGTTCAACATGTAGTGGGAAACATTCTCGTAAGTCAAGAATGTGATCATTGTAGCTGGCAACACTCGGATTATGTTCGGTTTGAGGCCTTTGTAGAAGCCACGCCATCCTTCGTGCCTGGAAATTGTGAAAAAATATATCAGAATAATTTCTGGTTACCTTGTAAAATATTTGAACTTACCTTGAACAAAAAATTACGTTTTGAATAATTTGCGTCACTTATGGAGTTTTTTTTAACTTTTGAACGCCAGAGCACCCCCGACGCCAAACCACAAATTCGCTGTATTGTTTGTCACATATTTGTGACGTTTGGCGTACAGGATAAGCTTTAGTTTGTCACATATATGTGACAATGGCGTTCAAAAGGTTAATTGGCAATGGCAATAGTATCGTAATTAGTATCAATGCAGTCAGGACTAGGATTTTTTAGTAACTTATTTGTTTTAATATTGAGAAATATTTACTTTTTGCATAATTTTAACGACTAATACAATTCATTACATTCACTGAATATTATATTTCTTTATTTTTGAGATCAAACTAAGGTAATCTGCCCTAGTCATAATATTGTTGTGAAATATTTTTCCACAATTTTGTTTCCAAGCCAAAATTTCAGGTTACGATTGAAATAAGCATTCAAATGCAAACTTTGGCACTACAGGCTTTTTGAAGAAAATTATAAAACAGTTTGATGAAATAACAAACTCATAGTCAATTTGCTATCATTTATTGATGAAACAAATTGATTAGGCGAATTGAAACAATTGAACTTGTGTGATTATATAAAAATATAATAATTATTGATTATTTTATATGTCTTACAAATTGCTATGTGGCCAGCCACTGAATAAGACAATAATCATAACAGACGGGTCGCAACGCTAAAGATACGCCTGTGATGGGGTAACTGCTAAATAATACAATTATTTATTTAATTATATGGATATGTTACTTTAAAGGCTCGAGTAGAAGCAAATAATTCCGAGGTGAAAAAAATCATTAGTTTTTTTGTAATTCTCATTTTAAGCTAAATCTATAACAACATATTTCCAATTCATATTCATGATTCCCGAACGAACATTAACTTTATTAGAGCCTTTACAGTAACAGGTACATTTATAAAAGAAAACAACTAAAAATATTATCCAAACTATATGCAATTTTTAAAAAATACACAGAAAATCTTATTTTGAGAAGTCATCTGAGGATCTTAGTAGAATTTTTTTGAGTTAATGACATCACAACATAAAATTAATTTAAAAGACGCATATAAAATGAAAAATAATAGATTACAAATATATAAAATATTATACAAGGCAAAAGACGGACAAAAAGCACGATATTTTTTGTGTACAGTCCAGCACGTAATGCTTCTGGCAGTTAGGTCACCGCTGTCACTTTGACGTACACGAACGTATTTTGGGCACGCCAGTCAATTTTCCTGGCTGCCTTAAGCATTACATGCTTATAATAGGTACAGCTCGTGTCAAACTAAAACGTCATCATTGTAAAGGTAATCTAAACTTTCATATGTTCCGAGACAAAAGTGCGAAGTACGTTCCGCCCAATCCTGTGGCGTGTACACAATGTACATTTCCACTGATTAATCGTAAGCGACAGTTTTTGGAAGAGGCATTTTTTACCTTATGCTCCATCGTTTAAGACAAAATACATTTTCAGAAAGATGTCACTTACGATAAGTCAGTGGCTCGATTTACTACTCTGTATTCCGAATCTTTCTCACAGCTTCCAGTTTGACACAGGCTATACAAAAACTATAGCAGGCTTATCTCCTCACGAATCTCTAGCGTTGAAACCGTACATTAAAACAACATCTAATGATTTCAGGTTACTTATTTAATCACATTTTATTATTTGGTGTGTATTTTTCGATCCACGTGTGATAACCTTTTTATTTTATCAATATATATATTTTTATCGTTAACTGTAATATTTAAATCGTCTAACTTTTACGTAATAGCCGTCACTAAGAGAATCTTGTATGAAATAAATAGAGTATTTAAAATTACAATGTCCCTACTTATGATGAAAATTGAAAGAGCGACCGCTGTGCGTGATTGTACTACACTTTGCTATGATGAAAAGGGGGATGATCAAAATTATTTTTTTGCCATTTTTTTTCTCATATTGGAGATGAAATATTTTTAATTCTTTTGACTTACAACAAAGGCGGGTTACATTTTATATTTAGATTTAAGACAGATTAGCTTCATACTTGCATAACATCATAATATTTGTGATAAAAAAACAATTATACAATATTTTTTTGTTTTCTTTTTTAATAATATTCGTGAGCAAGCAGAAACGAAACTATCTTACATAATAAAGAACCTAACGTCGTCTCACCACACATGTAACGTTATATCAAAGAAAAACTTGTCTTTTTACTTTTAAAATGTTAAATACTTCGGGAAGCGCGACCGTTTAAGTACATACCCTATTATCACAAAAAAATTGATAAATTAAAACTAAATTGTGCTACGCCTGGCAAAACTCCTTGTCAAGGTATTGCCAGATTTAAAATTAAGTCAGTCACTATCTGATGGGAAAGAGTACGACTACTATTTACAAGAGATTACTAATATTGTTAGAAATAAATAAATAAAAACAAAAACACAACATATGTCGTGAGACAAATTTTACATTTTAATTAAATATTATTATGGTACAGTCAGTAACACAATCTGCATGCATCATCAACTTAATTGAAACACGTTCTTATTTTTTTAAACATTCGTTAATTAACTAATTGATGAGCACATATGAATTCGTATCAGTGTCAAAATAAACTTTAAGGTTGTGTTACAGACTGCAAAACAAAGTAAAAAAAAAACTCAAGTTTTAATTATAATTTCTATACATAGTTTTACAATTTCTCAAAACATTTTCACAGTCATTATATTATTTTGAAATACATATCAATCACTTTAAGAATTACGAAATTCGCTTTGAAATCGTGCCAACTACTGTCCCTTTAGCGGCAACTATGCCAAAAAACAGCTAAAGTCATAACTATTAGTATAACATAATAGTAAAACGTCTATTAGAATGCGGGGAAACTAGGAAATCCATTTCGAACTGTCAAACTCACGCCAATGTTAGTTATGATACAATACAAACAAAAAAAAATGCATAATTATACAAACGTAGTCTAAACAATAAATAATCCCGCTTAAAACTAAACGCTTACCTTAAACACTCCAAAGACAACCGAAAAAAAAAGACTAAATAAGATCAGCGGCATAATAAACCCTGCGAGCGAACTGTCAAAAACATAAACAGAAAAAAAAACAATTAAAATAATAAATAAATAGTGTTGTACGCGTTTTCCCATCAGATGTCGATAGACTCAATCGTTATTGGTGAATTTCTCCCAAATGAGCATAACAAGGCAAATGTTAGGCGTTACATGTAGCAGGTACGGCGTTAGGCCCTTGTAGAAGCCTCTGATTCGTTCGTACCTCCATGTCTCGTTGATGCAGTGCCAGGCGCCGTCGTAGGAGCGGTGCTGGTCCTGCAGGCGCGCGCGCACCACCTGGTACGGGTACGTGGCGCCGGCGGCGATCAGCTTCGAGATGGCGGCGAACGTTAGGTACTCTACCGATGTCTGGAAATTGAGAGAAGGGAATAACTTAGTTATCATTATGCTGTTTCAGGTCGGCGGTCACACGTTATTCGATCAATAGATTTTTTTTTCCTTAGCCTATTGTGTCCCACTGCTGGGCAAAGGCCTCCCCCATATCTTTCCAGACATTTTTTTCTTGCGCCACCTCGAACCAGCCTACGTGGTGTGCATCCAAATCATCTCGCCACCGCTTTCTGGGCCGGCCTCGGCGACGCCGTCCATCCGATGAATAGATATTTCGGATTTTTTAGTATTAACATTTTTTGTAAGTGCGTATTATTAATTTTGTATCCATTTTCCTCCTATGATACTTTGTGAAATCACTAACTTTTGTTGTAAACTGTACAGTAGGCATTAAAAGTCAATGAGTAACTTTAATAATATTGGTTTAAGATAGGCTCACTAAACCACAAAGAAATATTTTACCTTTATTTGTCACCACCACAAATACCTTCAATAAATAACTATTCTGTCACCTCAAGTTATGTCTTTAATTCAGTTATTATAAGCTATACTTGTGTGGATACGACGTTTTATAATTAAACTCTGTATGTCAATATTTTTCATAACCCCACACAAATTTGGAACTAACCATTTTCTTCAAATAAAAATTTGTGAAATCATCAGTACCTTTCATTGTCTACTGTACAGTCGGCACAGTCAAAGTCAAAGCATTTATTTCAAATAAACCATTTACAGGTACTTTTGAATTGTAAAAGTCAGTCAGTCAAAAACATGAACATATTTCATGTTCCAAAGCGTAGATCTCTATGGAGAAGAACGTGCAAGAAACTCCACGGACACTCTTTTAAACCATTTTATGTTTTACAAAAATCCTGGTAACATTCTCCTTGTTGCTTCTATATGTGTGAACTATCTAAAGAAAGAAGTGAATAACGCGAATTATAAGCTACAGGCGGCTTTAGGTCAACCATCAAGAAAAGTCTAATACATCAGTTTCTATTACAAAAAAAAAAACAAAAAAAATGTTTAAAAAATGTAATTGCTTCAGTTATGCTTTACCGTGTTATTTAAAATGATTTAAGAAATCCTTGCTAAATTAATAATTTACACAGGAAAAGACAATTAATTCAATCAGTTGCCAATTGTATATTTAAGTGGCATACATTACTCAAAAGACATAGTTCAATAGCAAATTCAAATGCATTGCATGATGCGGTGGTAGCGTCACTTAATTCAAAGCTAAAGGAAAGACAAGGAAGCTCTGGATTATAATATTTTATATTTGGTATTATCCAAATAAAACTTCTTGGATATATTCATATCCAAATGGTAATTCACAGCTATTGAAAAGAGTTTTTTTTGCAAAAAAAAGTTGAGTGTACAGTCAACAAAACTATTTGATATAGGTACAGACAAAAATATTTTTTTTTCCACTGCACTGCCAATATTTATTTCTATTGTGTGCATTATAAATTCATAACTTTTTCAGCTTATGACTGAAGAGTGTGGTGTACAATAATTGTCTACTCAGCACACCCACAACATTGTTTAAAAATAGTTGCAAGTTGGCTGCCTTCATACTAAATAGCTTTGTTGACTGTACCTGCAGGAGGTTAGACAATTACCTACGATGTTATTAATTTAATCTTTAATCTCTGGAGTCTCAATTAATAAGATTGATGAAGAGACTCTTAATTTTCAAGATTTCCACTGATTTCCAAATTCTCTATTTCGACCTTTCTGTGTGTGTAAGTCTTACTCAGTATAAAACAATCCTAATACAATAGATATTAATCATAATATCCCCATTTTATCAAAAGCACCTAACAAGCTTCTGCGAGTTGGCTTCATCCTCTTCCAAAAAACCTCGGATCTCAGTCCTCTCTGGGTGACCCTTGAAAGCACTATCCCCTATCACTATCCGACTATCCACCCCTACCCCCGAAACGCCATAAGCGATAATTATATTCCCACCCTACCTACGTACCCTACTTTCCTACCCTACTTACGTACCCTACTTACGTACCCTACTTACGTACCCTACTTTCCTACCCAAACTACGTACCTACCCTACCTACCATTTTTTTTTTTTAATCTTCCCTGTACACTGGCGAACAAAATAAAAAAATAGTTAGCCAAATCGGTCAAGCCAGTTCTCAAGCTATAGCGTGACCAGGAGAAATAGGGGTTCTTCTTAATATATATTTCTTGTGTACGTGTGTATGTCACTGAACTCCTCCTAAACGGCTGGACCGATGTTGATGAAATTTTTTGAGTGTATTCAAAGGGATTCGAGAATGGTTTTTAGATTCACAATTGAACCCGGTAGGTGGCGCTGCAATCGATTTCTATAATTTTACGTCAGACACAAAGCAAACGTTCGGACAGAATAACGTCTGTCAGGACCACTCGTTTATATATATAGATTAAATCAGCAATTTACCCATACATTTAACATAAAACATCCATTATTAGTATAACCGCCACGTGCACAAGCATAACAGTACTATGAACACAAAAACTTATAGACCAAACGATTAAGTCCTATGCCCCAACATAATGGCACATTTGCATTAGTAATAGAATATTATATAGCTATATACCTATAACTATCACAATAGTCCGTCGACCGAGGACAATATCATGGCATTATGTTAACATTGACCTTGTACGAGTACAACCGTGGCTTATTACGGGTAATTTTCCTTTAAATGGCAATCCGGTGTTAATGTGTACTAAGATATACATATATACCTAGGTGTAATTTCTAGAAAGTATGACGGGCGAGAATGTAAAACGGATTAGTATCAACAATGAAAACATAAGCAATTGATACCGGTAACAAACAAAACAGTGTATCGAAACAATTAGAAAAAAAACATCATCCTTAAATGCTGCAATCAGCATTTAAATAACGTGAACAACAAAGATTTTTTCCTAAATGGGGAGCTTTCAAAAATGGGGAGAAACGCATCTCACCCATTTTTTGAAAGCTTCTTTTCTCGTAAAATATGTACATATGTATTTCACTGATGACCGAGAGGTTTGTTCAATTAGACTAGACATTTTGGGAAAATTGTCTTTATATTCTAACTACTTTTGCCCGCGACTTCGTAAACGGGAAAAAACGGCCTTAACCATTCATTCCTATCATATACAAAAATATTTTCCCGAACCCGACTGGTACTTCCAGAGATATATAATTCAGTATAGATAGATCTCTAGTCAATGGGGCAGAATTTCCTTTAATAAAAATGTTGCTGCGTAATTATAATTGAAGACATGCTAATACATAATTATTATGTATATATGACATGTCACACAAGCTGTTCCTCCTGATTCATTACAGCTGTCCATGTCCGCTACAAAATGGCTACCTATTTTAAACAATAGATTGATGTTCCGTTATCCCTAAATTCACTAAAATTATAACCTTTAAATGACATGGTTGAAATAACTTGGCATTTACCACTGCAAAACTATCAAACTTTGAATAATGAAACTTATAGGCTTATTACGCCATAGACATTGAGGCAGCTTAAAATGTTCATAATAATTCTGAGCAATAACCACAAATTCGGTGTATAATATTCTATACATCAGGTTATTTTCATGATGAAGTTAAGTATATATTAGAAGTTATAAATGTCACCGGAAAATATCAGACTTCGGAAGATCTTTAATAGATTAAAATTTTTCGGTATATTATGAAAAAATCGTTTTGTATACAATAAATCCCATCCAAATTCAAAAGTTTCCAATATAGGTATCAGTGTCTTATTAAGAAAAAATAGTTTACAATTTCACGCGACATTTTACAATCTTACGGCGTTTGCGTTTTTTCGGTGACATATACATTTAATAAAGGTAGGTATAATAAACCTTTATTGAAAGTAAAAAGGTTGTAATGAAAAAGTTTTTTTTAAAGGTCAGAGTAATTCTACAGAGCCTTCCAAAATCCTACTTTTATCGATGTCATTCCATTTGTATAAATTGAAGGTTAGCTCCTAATTAAAAAAAAGTTATGGTTTTTTTTTTTCGAAATTATATATTATCTAGTCCAATTATTATTTAATTACAAGCTATCCCTTTGTTAATTTTGAACAACTAAAATGATTTTAACACACATTCATCATCATTATCATCATGATTTCAGCCGAAAAACGTCCACTGCTGGACATAAGCCTCCCCAAAGAGTCGCCATATCGACTGGTCCTGTGCGCCGCGCGTCTCCATCCATTCACCAGGTCAACGTTCCACCTTATGGGACACACATTGTATAATTAACACTTGACTTACCAATTTGATATCAATCGGCAGATTCCTGTACTGGTTGTACCTATTCTTCATCTCCTCGTACGTCATGAACTGCAGCGCGCCGTGCGAAACCCCGAACATGCCGGGGACGAAGCCCTGGAACGTACAACATTATACATTAACACCACTTTATGTTATCAATAGCCTTGATCAATAAAATTCACCAGAACAGCCATATAGTAAGCCAAAACAAAATAATATCTACAACAGTTGAAGAAATTGCAAATGGCGTCGTAATTTACTTGAGTTTGTCTAAAATCCTTTAAAACGCACCTGTTTTCGAAATCATAGGCAGATGATATCTACAGATCATACCTTCTCCATGCCCTCCTTACCATATACCAGCATATTACATTTATAAAAAACAACGAGATTACGGTAATCAACACAGTGAAAGCAATCGTGTCCATAACTTCGTCGTCCACTAAAAAGTTACGCATTTTAAAAACTCCGAGCAGATTGCGCAGTCTAGATAATAATACCCAACCTGCTGGCTATCCAGATACACAGTTTAAAACACAAACTATAACTTAAACCATTTAAATTTACATTAATGACGACCATAACTCCCGTCGAGTTGCAGTCGCCATAGCCGTTAGGGCGTAGACTATCGATTTAGAGCCGCACCCTTCCCTTCCACGATTGCAATCTAGGGTGACCTATTTTAAATTGGAGGGATGGAGTAGCCAATGTTGCCATGTTTGAAATTTATGGTATTGATCCATGCTTTTATTATTTTTCTATAGACTTTTATTTAGCTTCGTTTGTATGTTTTTGGATACATTTTTGCATGGTTAATTAAGACAAATTTTGAGCCCCGAAAGTCCCTGCAAAGACGGCGACGTGTATAGGTAAGCATTACTTCCTTTAAGAGGGCAATAATTATTGGTTAGAATATAACCTAAGTCAAAACGGAAATGGATCGTCTTCTACTTAGTTTTCGTGCTCAGCAGGAGCACGAAAACTAAGTAGATTGGATCAAAACAGTATTACGCATTACGTATATTGTACCCGAAGGGTTGGACAGACGCAATCTCGATAGAAACCAATTTAAATTTGTTTCTATTTCAAATATATTCAGATATTCGAAAAAATCTGTATTGTAAAATGGTATGAACTAAGTTGTCGAACTGACTTAAATTCGATCTTTCATAGGATGCCAAGGTTACTTCAATCATATGCCATTTAAATACTTAGTGCTCTTCAAAAAACAACAGCATTTATTGTATTGCATTGTACGTCATTCGCAATTGATGGAAATTGGTTTGTTCCTGTTGGAAGTTCATTGTATTGTATTCAGGGAGTTTGTCTCTGTTTGAAGTTTATTTGTGAGAATATTATAGTGTAATTCTTGGGTGATATCGACTTAGAAATAGCGTTTCACGTGTTAATCTGCATGTTTAACATCGTTTGGCGAAGGTATGAACCATAGTGACCATTGCGACATTATAGTGTCATTCTTGGGTGTACGTATGAATATTTTTTCCGTCCCTATAGTTATTTTAAAGATGTATAATATCGACTTAGAAATAGCGTTGCAGGTGTTAATCTGCATGTTTCATTAAATATAACTTCATTTGGCGAAGGTATGGATACCATTGCGACATTATAGTGTCATTCTTGGGTGTACGTATGAATATTTTTTCCGTCCCTATAGTTATTTTAAAGATGTATAATATCGACTTAGAAATAGCGTTGCAGGTGTTAATCTGCATGTTTCATTAAATATAACTTCATTTGGCGAAGGTATGGATACCATTGCGACATTATAGTGTCATTCTTGGGTGTACGTATGAATATTTTTTCCGTCCCTATAGTTATTTTAAAGATGTATAATATCGACTTAGAAATAGCGTTGCACGTGTTAATCTGCATGTTTCATTAAATATAACTTCATTTGGCGAAGGTATGAACCATGCGACATTATAGTGTAATTCTTGGGTGTACATCTGAATATTTGTTCCGTCCCTTTAGTTATTTTAATCATCAAACCTGTTAAGAAGATATTACTTACTCGATTTAAATTAAAATTACTTTAAATTTTGTTTGCTCATATTTTTCTTATTCGTGTTATATTTTTTATCTTTCCACGGTCGGCAATAATAACTGGGCGATTTTCACGACATTTAATATCCTAATACCTAACTTAAAAAATCACTTTTCTTACAGCGTCATAAATATGGATTCTTTATCTATCTAACTAGTGGCCCGCCCGGGTGTATATTTTTTTTACTAACCACCATTCGGGAAATTGGTCCAGCCGTTTACGCGTGGATGCCGTGACCAAGGGAAATAGGGATTCATTTCTATATAGATATATAGAATTAGATACACTTGAGTGTTCAAGCTTTCAATCCACATGGGATCGATGTCCCCATCCACTCGTGCATAATAAATATATTTTCGTAACAATTTTATTGCAATAAAATCGTGTATTTCTAATTGCAATTCACGTAAATATTTTCAGCGCCTTATCAGTGACATCACAGTCATACATAACAGATAAGTTATGTGATTTATTTACATCTAGATTACGGACTTATTTCATAAAAACGTTTCATGTAATACTATTGAGTGAGTTTTTCACTTTTTCACAAAATCATAAAATATTATGAGTAAAGCGAACATATTCTTTTTTTATGAGGTAATTTAAAATTGAGTAATTTTTATGTGGTACGCGTGTGGTCTGCAATTTTTTATCACTACATGTAAAACAAAGTCCTCCGCCGCGTCTGTCTGTCTGTTCGCGATGAACTCAAAAACTACTGCACCAATTTTCATGCGGTTCTCAACAATTGATGGGGTTATTCATGAGGAAGGTTTAGGTGTATAATTCGTCACGAAATTCCTACGGGAATGGGAAAAATGGGATCTGCGCTTACGAAGTCGCGGGCAAAAGCTAGATATAAATAAAAAATTGCAGACCACACGATATCCTATCCACATTATCTGCCTATCCTTTTCTCAACTATATTGGGGTCGACTTCCAGACAAACCGGATTCAGCTAAATATCAGTATTTTATGAGGAGCGGCTGCCTACCAGACCTCCACAACCCATTAACTGGGTACTTCTTGCCAAGACTGGAGTCAGATTTTTTAGCTTCTGACAATCTGTAACGACTACCAAAGATCTGCAAATGAAAGCCTTGTAATACTAGTGTAGATTTAGCATCTTTGTTTTCTAGAAAAGTATCGGGTTTTCTATTTTCTAAAGTATTGTTTGTACTTTTGTAGTTACAAAGTAAATGTGCATGAACAATTTTATACAAATGAGTAGTGTACATAGTATGTTACTACTTACGCCAAACAAATATTTGTGAACTGAAGTATGATTACTTTGGAAAAACCGAGTAATTGTCGATGTTTGTTAAAGGCCCTACGTCATCTGGACATTACTTGATAATCTATACTAATACCATAAAGCTGAAGAGTTTGTTTGAATGCATTAATCTCTGGAACTACCAGTCGGATTTGAAAAATGATTCCTACGAGAACGGGAAAAAACGGGATTCGCGTGTACGAAGTCGCGGGCAAAAGTAATATTATGAAAAGGACTTCATTTTTAGGTTTTTAAGAACTCATTTTGGTTAAACTACATGCAAAGAAAATATTATCTATACTAATACTAATTACTAATCTATACTAATAGTACAAAGAGGAAAGATTTGTATTTTTGTATGTAACGAATAAACATAATAACTACTGGACCGATTTGAAAAATTCTTTCAGCAAGGGATAGCTACATTATCAGCGAGTGACATAGGCTATATTTTATCCCCGTACTCCTACGGGAACGGGAACTGCGCGGGTGAAACCGCGTGACGTCCGCTAGTAAACTTTATGCAAAGAAAATATTATTTAGTACTATTTTTTGCGGAGCCCTAATCGCCGCCACCTAGTGCCTAACCGCTTCGCTATGGCAGAAATATTGTTTCAGTTTATTATTCAAAACAAAATTTTGCAGTTGGTGGCATCAAGTCAGTGTGGAAGTAAAATGAACACTACCAACTGATTTGTTCGAACTTTTTAGTTGTTTATGGCGGTCGGATTTTTTAACACAAGTATTTTTTAATTTCCTGTATTTCAGTGAGTCATTTTTTGTAATCGTACCCGCGAGCCCTTTATTTTGATACTCCACACAATAGTTCTTGAGGAAATCAATTTTTTGAAGACGTAATATGGCGCAAAAAATCGGCCATTTTAATTGGTATAGGTACCCAGTGTCACTCTCACAATCAAAAAGAATCTAACGACACCTCTCAAGCCGTTCAGGCTACAGAGCGTGCAAAAGAATATATTTAAATACCTACATACATACTTGCATACATACACTTGAAAAATTTATAATAATTCCCTCTTTCTGTTGCAGTCGGGTAAAAAACGGAAGTAAGTATTTTTGCTAATACTAAACTAATATATTCAATAATCCAGTTATTCAATCCCCTCAACAGATTTATTAAATCAATGACTCACTTATCTCAATGGATTCTGACAAGACGGTAACGTCACAATAATATTGATCAATCGATTTATATCTCCATGACATTCTGGAATGTTCATGGGTTTATTTTTAGAAATATTATAAGTAATAAACGAGATTTAAAAAAAAAAATATTTTAGCATAACGTGTGAGGTTACATGTATGTTGCATAATCTTAAAAACATTGATCCATCCATCCGTCCGTCATCAGTTCATCACAAACTTTCACATTTGATACTTAGGATGTCAACCAACTGTGACATCGAACTTGTTAATTTGTTTCATACTAGATATTAACCTTTTGAACGCCATTGTCACGTATACATGACAAGCAAGCGCGTGCCCTGTACGCCAAACGTCACAAATATGTGACATGTACGGCGAATTTGTGGCTTGGCGTCGGGGGCACGCCGATGCGTTTATATATGGCATTTAGAATAGATATGTGTCATACTCATAGATATAAAGCGAATCAACGGCTGCTATACACAAACATAACAGAAGTCGCAGCATCATAATTATAAGCCATTCATAAATAACCCTTTATACCCGTCTGTCAAGAAAAGTTATGTTTTTACTCGACTGCATTATTATTCAGCCAGTCAGAGCGTCATAATTGTATTATTATTTAAAATGGCTAATTGCTTATTCTCTCGACAAATCAATATATTATACGCCCGCCAGTAAGTCACAATATCCTCTGTGATAGCTGGTACTATACTACTGTCATGCAGGATTAGCCCCATTTCTTAAATTACGCTATAGTGCGTAAGAAAGTGGCGTCATTATTTCAAAGACTGCGCGGTAGCACCGACAGCATTTTGCAAATGATTGCATCCCGCCATGACTGTCCCAGACAGGCACACTGGGTGGGAATAATAACAGGAAGATTGTAACTATTAAAAAAAAACTTTATTATATTATGTACCTACTCTAACATTGATCTTAAGAAAATTGTTACCAACACTTTTATGAATTCTGTCCGAAATAAATGAATAATAATAAAAAAAAAATGTCTTATTTTTTGAAGTGAAAACTTCTTTAGCGGCGTTGTGCACTTTTTTGGATGGGTAAAAAATATTAAACTCGCGTCAGGACACGTGACCTGATCGAAAATTCGTAAGACGGAGGGAGACGAAGTAATATCCCCCTCTCTTTCTACCGCGCGGTGAAAATGTATGCCTCAATGCATGCATATGCAATTCGTGCGAAATTATTCCCTAACCATTCCAAAATATCAAAAATGCACAACGTTAATGTTTAAGTTTTCACTTCTGCCGGCAACCCTGGAGTGCGACCCGTTTTTTTTTATTTTTATTCATTTATTAAGGCAGTGCTTATCACCACTTAAAGGCCATAATCAAAACAGGAAATATTTAACTGCCGATATTTAGCGATCATTTGCTCTGTGCATGACAAGAACATTTTCTATATCATCAAAACGCAAAATAAATTGACACATTTAATTAATTTCTAACGGATGGTGAACTTAGAACTTCTAGATAATAGAACAAGCGTACATCGGCTAAAACCGGGTTTAACAATATGCAAAGATAGCTGTTGCAACGACCACCAGAGTTTCTTCATTATCCACTTTAACATTTCGCGAAGGTTAATACAGATTTAGAACAGCACTAGTTCCCTGAACAAAAATTTGTACCTGTATATAAAAAAATTAAAACTATTTTTTTATTTTGGGTTTATGGGTTTGCTCTTGACTCTAGTCTAGGTCATAGGTACCAGAGACAAAGTCGACGATGGAGCGAGCTTACCCAGAAGAAGCCTGTTCACTCTAATTTTTAAGATATTAGGGTTGTATGCGTTCGGAAACACAGACGCAGGCAGAGAGTTCCACTCCTTTGCTGTGCGCATTATAAGACGTTTGGAAACATTTAGTGCGAATTGGTGGTATACTATTATTTGAAAAGAGTAACTATGAAGTTTCTCGACCGTTCTTCTCTATGAGATCTACCTTTGAGAGTGGACAACTAGTCATTGTATTTTTTAACTGTTAATTATGGTTCTAATTGAAATTAATAATTTTTAGCATTTGACTCTGTGCCTTGATCTACCATTTCTGCTTGGGAATTATCCTCTTCATGGTTCAGTCCTGATGCCAATATATTGTTTTTTTTTAAGTGAAAACTTCTTAAGTGGCGTTGTGCACTTTTTGGGATGGGTAAAAAATTTAAAACTCGCGTCAGGACACGTGACCTGATCGAAAATTCGTAAGACGGAGGGAGAGTAGACCGCCGGTGCGGCGTAGGAGACGAAGTAATATCCCCCTCTCTTTCTACCGCGCGGCGAAAATGTATGCCTCAATGTATGCATATGCAATTCGTGCGAAATTATTCCCTAACCATTCCAAAATATCAAAAATGCACAACGTTAATGTTCAAGTTTTCACTTCTGCCGACACTCGCGGAGTGCAACCCGTTGTTTTGTTTTTTGCATTTGACTATGTGCCTTGATCTACCATTTCTGCTTGGGAATTATCATCGTCATGGTTCAGTCCTGATGGCAATATATTGTATTTTTTTTCATTTATTTCATACATATACCTAACAGTTGTCATCTCAGAGTTAATTCACTACATTATCATCTTTCACACAATTAGGCCATTTTATCTTTGGTCTGTCTCTTTCCTTTTATTTATACATCGACGATCACATTCAGCATTTTTTTTCCTCAAATACTCCCAGACATATCCGGTAATTGAACTGCCAATCAATTTTCAATCTTGCACTAATCAGAATAAAACGCATTATGCAATTCCCGCATCGTATTAGTTAATATACTGAATATATTACAAACGTAAAAGATATATCGCAATCCGAATTCCATATCTATGAACTGTGAACGGGTGTAAATAACAGCTGACCGGTTTGAACTGGATTGAACGTTTGGTATTTAAAACAGACTCAATTATAATGATAATATCTACTCGGCTCTACAATTAATTTTGCATATGGGCATCGAAGAGTTATCTTGAATCTTACTTTGGCATGTGTAGTTATAACATTGGTGCATACAGAAATAATATACGTGTAAATATATAAAAAATATAGTAATATACCAAGTTACTCAAAAACTTTCACCTTTATTATTTTATTAACCTATACCTTCGATCATATTACCCTCGCCATCTTCATCTGGGTTAATCGATTTCATTAGTACTTGTATGTTTAACTATACATGATGAATATCTTTATTATTTACCACGCGTAACCACAATACTCTGCGATACATAAATGCGTAATTAATTCAATGAACCCATAATTGACTATTAAATACAGAAAATATAACATTAAGACCATCAAATGTTGTGGGATTAGGTTAATTCAAAGCCATTCATGAAATATGATTGACACGCGAATTAAAATACTCAAACTCAATTAAGCTAAGATTAAAATACACACGCACATTTTATTATTTTGTGAACAAAATAAAAAACCCGGTGAAGTGTCTATTTACACGTATACGCCTTAATTTGTTTCCTATATTGACAAACGAACAGCAGCTGAACTTAATCATTCATCTTTGTTGATTCGATATCCATTTAAACAGTTTCATCTTAATCAATCTTCTATATATGTAAGTCTGACGCTGGTCTTGCCAAGAGGTACCGTGTTAACCAGTTAATGGATTGTGGAGGTCTGGTAGGCAGCCGCTCCACGTAAAATACTGGTATTCAGCTGAATCCGTTTTGACTGGGAGCCGACCCCAATATACTTGGGAAAAGGCAGATGAGGCTATCTTCTATGTACAATCGATCGTTCCCAATTCTAGCCTGTTTAATTTCGAAGACATACATATAACATCAAACATGTCATATCGACCTTGTTAAGCTTTCTACTTGTTCATTTTATGGGCCCTTGTAGCCTTCGTACGAACATATACCAAGGTCTAATGTTGGTCTACATACAATAATAATATACTTGGTATATGGCATGTTAAATGACCTTCTAGACAGAATCATATTTCCCCTTGCAGGAAAATTACACTATTGATTTGTGTGACTTCTTTTTTGCGGTGTTTTGGATGAAGTCATGTGATTCGAATTTTAATACAATGAAGTCGGTTAAAAACTTTGACTTGACTTTAATGCTTACAGCTTTCTGACCTCATCCAAATCCGAGTGGGAATTATTATATTACAAATTAAAGATGTTTTCGACAGTTTACGATGAAAATGCGAATGCTCTTTAAAAATACTAAAATTCTGCTAGTTTCAAGACATTTCCTTGAACTTTATCAATTGTTTCATTGGCCTATAACCTTTTAGCTGGAAGCCAAATCGCTTTAGTATTTATTAAACTATAGAAAGTCCTTCAAACGTCTGCAGCACCTGCCTTTTATCCAATCTTTCCCACCTAAAGGGCAAAAGTACAAGGCAACATATATGGAAAGCTTCACTTCGCCTGACAGCACACACGATCAATAGATTGACTGAGCCATCAAGTTTAATCTAATAGCTTTATGACGTCAAACCTTCCGGCTGCTTGAACCAATCTGTTTTTCGAATTTTTTCCCTCGACATAAATACAGGTAAAATGTTCAATAGGTACTATGTTTTGTGGGTTTCTTAACCCGTCATTGAAGTTGGTTCGAAAAGATTCAGAGACACATTTTAGTTTCCTGATAAATTTGTAATTACGCACGTGACGTCGCTATTTTTTTTAGTAGCTGGAGTTAATGAACCACTTTTATGTTATTGATAAGGAATCAATTTATATGTAACCGCGTACGGGGCTATGTAAACGCAAAGTTGAAAACGGGTCAATTTGACCAACCTCAATCTCCGTGTAACAATTTTGCGAACGCATAAGTATTACCCTAATCTCTTTTTTTTTGTGAGTGTCGTCTCGCAGTTCAACCTATGAGGTTATCGACTGCTTAACCGGACTTGCCTGTGGTGGATTTAATATAATATTAAAGCCTCCAGCCAGGGCTTATAAAAAACTTACAAACTAAGCGACTACACGCTAAGGGCACCCCCTGTGGGGTACGGGCCTCGGCTTAGGGCGTCGCTGGGGGGAGGACAGCTAGGGACGGGCTGGATCGAACTCGAATTATTATTAAGACTACAGGCTCAGCGACGCGGGCTGGCTCGAGCAAGGGTCGTAGTTGCTGTGCAGAAGCTGAAAAAATGTATGAAAGGCAGACATGACGTTTCAGATACTGTTGGTAGCTAATTTGACAGCTGGTCAGGTAGGTATTGAGACCGGCCGTAAAAGGACGAAACTACAAGGTAATTTATTGAAAGCTTCACTCGATCAATAAGTTGAATGAGCCATCAATTGTTATATCTATCAAGTTTAATCTAATGGCTTTATGACGTCAAACCTTCTCGGGTCCTTGAACCAATCTGTTGTTCAACTTTATTCCCTCGATATAAAAAATAAATGAAGATGTTAACGTGCTATGTTTAATGGGTTTCTCCATACGTTCTGCGAGGCATGAGTCATGGACTCCTGACTTAGTTATATAATCGTTTGAGATGTTCTAAATATCTTATTGTTTTCTAATGTGAATTTATTTCTATATTTTTTCAACTTTACAGTTCAGAACCTTTTTGGAACAGTGCGACAACTAGTTTTCTTATGTTTTTTTTAATAGATTGGTCGGCAAAAAACAATAAGTACCTGTAAAAAAAATTAAAAAGTTGAAAATTATGGTAAATTTTGGTACTTACAAGTTTTCGCGAAAATCTAAATTTGCCCATATCTTTTTATCGTGTTGACTCAAGACCTTGATTTTGCAAATTTCAACAATGTCCACCCGTTCCTGAGAAAATCGGTGGTGACACACGGACAGACAGACGGACAAGAGAGTGATCTTATAAGGGTTCCTTTTTTTAACCTTTTGAGGTACAGAGCCCTAAAAAGTATTGTCGCTTCCTTGTGGCATTATATCGTTGCGACTGTTTGTGAGAGCCTTTACAAGCCTATGTCCAGTGCAGGTTATTAATCCAAGAAATATGCTAGCTATTCTCGCCTACAGTTAATCTTGTTTGTAGAGCGTGTCAAAATAATCATAACAGTATGCGTTTTGTTTATTGTTTCTGACGTCAATAGTTTCATAACATCTTATAGGCCTTCGTCCCTGATATTACTGGGTTTTTGTACACCTTTTTTGTATACTAGCACTTCGCCCGCGACTTCGTCCGCGCGGATTTAGTAGGTACTCCACAAACTTCAAAGCCCCCTCAAACCCTTTTTAAAGGTAAGTTTTGGAAAATTAAGCACTACGATATCCATTCAACGGTCTCAGGATCAGCCTACTATCCACCCAGTTCACCCCGTTCACCCCGCCAGAGGTTGACTATGTAAACATTGTTAGATCTGTTTCAAATTTCCCACTTTTAGCTTGTTCATTCCAATTTCCACGTAAATTGAAGTAAGCAATAATGTCCTCCCCTGAAAAATTCATCAACCCTTTTCGCCCCTTATATTTGTTATTCTTAATTTTTTATCCAAAACATTAATGCCGTGCATTAAGTTTCTCCCCAGTTAGCTCAAACCGCAACATTTTTCTTACTTAGAGCATCGAAAAATCCAAATATTTGTTATTTTTCTTTTTTTATCCAAAACATTAATGCCGTGTTTCAGCTTCATCGGACTAAGCGTTAAGATTCTCCCCAGTTCGCTCAAACCGTAACATTTTTCTTACTTAGACCATTTTTATGCCCGTCGTAACTTTAAAACGAAAGGTCCGATTTGAGTAATTTGAAGTGTAGTTTACATGTACATTATCAACCTTAATTCTAAACAAACAAACTAACTAATCTTTACTCTTTATAATATTAGTTTAGATAGATTAGATATATAATCCTGATGATGTGTCTGTTTGAGTATTATTCGCAAATTATCGGCATTCGATTGAACTGAGTCTATAAAATAATCATTAAAATGTCTTGCTATCATTTTAGGAATATTAAATTTC
The DNA here is from genome assembly GCA_002192655.3 of Mamestra configurata. NCBI lineage: Eukaryota > Metazoa > Arthropoda > Insecta > Lepidoptera > Noctuidae > Mamestra > Mamestra configurata. Next base: position 26,247 of record NDFZ01005261.1, on the reverse strand, counting down.
ATAGAATTGGTTACCTCCCAAGTTGCTTTAGACTTGTTAGTGCTAGTTCCTATAAAATAGCTGTTTTGAGCCCTTTGTGTTAATTTGATCACTTTTTAATATCTCTTTGAGAATTATTTGAAAGCCGCTTTTGTATCACTATTTCGCTTTATTCTGTATTGCTATAATAAAGTTCATAATAAAGATCAAATAAGTTCATTGAACTTTATAGAATTTACTGGTGATTGTGGAATACTGAGCATACAAATGATAAAAGCACTCAATACAATTGCAAAAGAACTTGGCCCAAAGGAAATAAATACTAAAAATATTCTGCTTTTAATTTTCAAGATTAGAATCAAAATTTAGGATTCGTTGAATCTCGTGAGTTTGGAGGAATTACGTTACCCAAAAAATTGGGGCGTTTTTCAATTCTATTAGATTAAAACTCCTTTAATTGTATTAGAAGTTTCAACTACCATTACCGAAGTTAATGCAATTATCAATGTCTTCAGAACTGTTCAAAACATTATGCGCGCGTGGATTTCCTTAGCAGAGTTATTTTAGAAATGTATTTATTATACTCTTCAAAGATCTTATACTTACAATCATCAACAAATATATTTCGAAAAAGATTATTACAGGATTTTATGTTGATAAAAAACTCTATGGCCCATAACTCATTAATAGGTACCAACTCTTAACATCTTACACACGTGATAACTTTTAAACGAAATATCCGATTGAGATGAAACAAAAAGTATTTTACTTCTACATAAATACTCTTGATAACATAATGCTTAATTTCGATAAAGATTAATATTACGATACGTATTTAACGTAGTTTTTTTTCTTTAGACGATTTAATAATTATTTTGAACACAAAATGGGTTATTGTGATTAAACCATGATAGCTAGATATATGTTCTCGCGGACTTTTTTGTAGGTCTTAATGGGATCTTCTAACCCGTAGTACATCATTTTGTTCTTTTGTCAATAGTTTTTGCAGCGCACGCAAAAAAAGGTTTTTGATTTTACACCTTGTGTTACGAAATAGCAATTTTATTACGGATCCCTAATTTTGAAAAAAAAAAAAAATAGCCTATAGCCTTCCTCGATAAATGGACTACCCAACACTGAAAGAATCATTCAAATCGGACCAGTAATTCCAGAGATTAGCGCGTTCAAACAAACAAACAAACAAACAAACAAACTCTTCAGCTTTATAATATTAGTATAGATTCAAAAAGTTACTTATACCTACAGTGTTGATTCATCATTACATAGCGAAAATTTTCCATTGTTATTTTTAGATTCGGTGTAAAAACATAATTATGCCAAATTGACATAACTATGTGATAGGTATGTCCAGCACTTAAATGCATGTAAGTAGCATAATATATAGTTTTTTTTTTAATTTATACATATAATAAAAATGCAACGGATCGCTGTCTGTACACGGAAGATATATGAGAAAAAATATTATTGGGACCTTTATCAACGCAAATAGCATCCAAAACAATGATTGTTAGAATTTTTGTCAGTTTGTCTGTGCGTTTGGGCACGCTAATCTTAGAAACGGCTTATCCGATTTAGATGTGGTTTTCACTTATACATTGTGGTAAGATTCACTTATAGCATTTAGTGTTTCATGTCAATCGGTTCATAAATAAAAAAGTTATGCCAATTTAAAGAATCACGTCGAACATATATGTTAAACTACCTATTCTTTCTCTGTTCAGTAGCATTGACTGAAACTTTACTAAACTTTATAATTTTAAAATATAAATGTCTGCCCCAAGTAACTATTCCACGCGGACGAAGTCGCGGGCAAAAGCTAGTATGTTTATCTATTTATATCGGAAACAGTTGTAGGTACTGGTTTTTAAACCATTTCATTGTGCCATATAAATTGGACTGGATAAAATTTTAATTTTGTTTATTTATAAACGTGAGTAGATAGTAGCTAATCCATGTATGAAACAAAAACATTGTCAGAATAAATGATTATTATTATATTATAATAATATCTTGGGACAACTCACACACGGCCATCCCATCCCAAACTAGGCAGAGCCTGTGCTATAGCAAGGATACAACTGATAAACATACTTATATATTTATAAATACATGCACATATTATATACAAATTACACCCAGACACAGAACAAATGATCATGCTCATCACACAAAGATTTCTCCTGTGTGGGAATCGAACCCACGACCTCCGGTTTAGCAGTCAGGGTCACTAACCACTCGACCAACAGGCCCGTCTGTTTAAAGTATTAATTCAGTTGCTATCGTAATAGATTTTGTTTTGTACAAATCTATATGCAAATCCATCATTCCTTCTCCCGATATTATTTATCTCTCAAGTAAATGACGTCAAAGTCAAGACACAAACAAGATGTTGCATATTTCCTTAAACAAAATAAACTGATGAATACATTTGAATTTTCCATAAGTTTTCGAACCGTTTTACATATTGATGTATGGCTATTTTAAATAATAATGAAACTGAACAGCTCATATTGGACAACAGGAAAAGTGTCTAGATATTGTCAATTAAAATGATCTAGAATTCTAGATTGAACCAACATTCGCAGCTGTTATAATCTGCACGTGATTTAAGTAGTTCGTAGCGACAACCTCAAATCTTATCAGCCATGTGGTGAACCTGATTATTCTGTAAATAATATTGAACCGTTTTACTTCTATATAAGATCGATAGCTTGTGAATTAAAATTTAGTTTCTTTTAGGGTGATACATTCCAAATGGGGTTGGGCAGGACACCTGGCTATATTTAGGCAAACACCTGGTTATATGTAGGTTTAACTGCTCGTTGGTCTCGCGGTCGCAATCGCGACTGCCGAGCGAGGAGTCCTGGGTTCGATTCCCAAGTCGGGCAGTGTCATTGGGTTTTTCCAATAGGAATTTCTCTGTGACAGCCCGGAGTTTGGAAGTTGGTGGTGTGACACCCCCGTGCCTCGGAGAGCACGTTAAGCCGTTGGTCCTGCGCCAGATCTCTCTCCGATCGTGTCGGGTTGCCGTCCCATCGGAATATGAGTGATGGAAGAGGGACCTGTGTTTGCGCACACACTTGTGCACTATAAAATGTCTCGCGCCGATGGCTAGTCTCGGTTGAGCTTGGCCGCCATGGCCGAAATCGATCAGGAGGACTAAATATATATGTGGGCCGAATGGGGCTACTAAGGTTGGGCCATAGAAATCAAGGACGTCAAAATGCGCGTTGGGTCAAAGATATCACCAAACTCATGGGTGTGGGTAACACCTGGACGAAGGACGCCTATAACCGAGAAACATAGAAGACAGGAAAGGATTCCTGTACCAAGAATTAGCTGGTTCCAGGCTGATACGATGACGATGATCTCAATTTAAGTCATCATCTGTTTAGCTTTTTCCCAACTATATTGGGGTCGGCTTTCAGTCAAACCGGTTTTAGCTGAATACCAGTAGTTTTACGTGAAACGGCTGCCTACCAGACCTCCACAACCCATTAACTGGGTAACACGGTAATCCTTGGCAAGACTGGTGTCAGATTTTTCTGGATTCTGACTTTCCATAACGAATGTGAAAGATCTACAAATGGCAGCCGGGACCAACGCCTTCACGTGCTTTCCGAAGCACGGAGGAGTCTCGGTATGTTAAGATGGTCAACCATCCACAGACCAACCACGGCAAGCGTTGCGTAACCTTGAAGATCGACCCGGGCGACTGTTATTATGTGACAACGAGCTCCTCAACCTCAACTTGAGTGAAATACAAAAAAACTATTGTTTATTAAATGGTACCTAAATTAAACGGTTCGCAATCAAGTCGTTGGAACACTAAACTTCATATTAGCACAAAACAAATAAAAGACTATCTGAAACATTATCAACCACTTCACATTATCATCACTGGCGAAACAAAATTAATGATGACGTCACGCCATATCGTGTCGTGTCCACGATACACCTAATTATTATACTAGCGGGCGTCACGCGGTTTCACCCGCGTAGTTCCCGTTCCCGTAGGAGTACGGGGATAAAATATAGCCTATGTCACTCGCTGATAATGTAGCTAACCATTGCTGAAAGAATTTTTCAAATCCGTCCAGGGGCCCGTCTTAAAACGGTCATGATTCCGCTCTTAGAGAGAGAGACGGAGCTATACATAGCGAATAGCACCATCCCTTTTACATCATCGGAATTGGATGGCATTAGCACGTCATAGTAGGGCTGCAGTAGTTTTTTAGTGACATAAAAAAATACAAATTTTTCCTCTCTATTATTAGTACAGATGTATACGATAGACGATGTGTCGGATGAGGCATCATGATGAGGAGGAATTACCAAAAAGATTTCATATCAAACAGATCGATAGATGAATTGTGTGAAAGATCATATGGCTAGAAAAGAGGCCAATATTATGACGAATAGATGTTTGGAAGAAGAAATGCTGCGTCGACCTCTAGTAAATTAGGATGCGGACAGGAGGATGTTGGAAGAACGTAATGGGTAAGCTATGACTCCACGAGCCAAGTGGGCTGACGTCAAAGCAGGTAAGCGTTCGATGCTACAGGCCCAAGACGGTTAAAAATAGGGTGCAATGAAAGAGGAGTTCTATACTCCACTTTGGGTGAATAAACGTTGAAGAAGAGAGAAAGCTAATATAAATTCTTGATTATCATTAGATAGATAGAATATTATTGGACTTTTTTTGGGTATTCTTTTTCAAACATATTTTATGACGGGGTTCCCAAACTATTTCAATCCGTGGCGCACTTACAGGTTATTACTATGACGTGCTAATGCCATCCAATTCCGACCATGTAAAAGGGATAGTGCTATACGCTATGTATAGCTCCGTCTCTCTCTTGGAGCGGAATCTCGATCGTTTTAAGATTTCATACTAGGACCCCAGGTTTAGTATTTTGTTTCGGTGCCCTAACTAGCCGAAATAGGGTGCAAAGATACTATGTTTTTTTATATATAATAAAGTACGGTGAATATACAGAAGGAAATAAAATACATACTAAGCAGCGAGTAGAATAACTGTTTATTCTGCTAAAGTCTAGTTTCCGAAGAATGGTAAAGCGGAGTGCCTTACGGCGCCCCTTTACTTTCTACGGCGCACCAGGGAGCCGCGGCCAGGCCTATGGGAACCCCTAGTTTAAGAAATATCCCCGGTTTCTGAATTAAAAATTGGAAGTGAGTATTTGTTAAATATTGTTTAGCCTGAAAACCCGTTAAAATTAGGCATTGTGTTAGTTTTTTTCACACTTTCATAACTCGAAAAACCCAATTTAAAACCGGCTATAAGTCTCTTAATTACACATCATTTAATAAGTTTTCTTATGCAATGGAACCTTCAACCTTAAAGGTTTATGTTGAGTAATTTATGGGCTCGTCTCAAAAGAAGGTTAATGATCTTGTAGCTATTTTCTGCAATCAACTGTAAACATTTTACAATAGACCCAGCGAAGCGATTAGATATCGATTTAAAGCTATTAAATTACGTCATTTTAGGTTATGTTAAAAGTACCTAATAGAGAAGCTTCTCAAACGCAATTAAACCGAAATGCAGTCGAGATAAGCCGAAAACCCCGGTCAGTGGACACTGTCTAAATTCGCCGGACACGCAAAACCCGAAAGCCTGTGTCTGGTTTTGTCCGGACACCTCGCAACACTACTCCCGATTCATGTTAGCAGTTCCTTCTGCTACCTACCATCGTGGGTTTTAGTTGGTAGGGGACAATGGATCCCGACTATTCCCGACCACAAAGAGTGATAAAAAGGTCTAAAACCGAATTCATGTAACATCAATCCAAATTAGGACTGGCTAAAAATACGTTTCGATCCAAAATCGGATCATGGTACAGATCCGATTTTGGAAAAAGGAAACATTTCACATTCTACAGCTGTGCGACAGTGGAACAAGGACAACAAAGGCTGAAAATAAAGTTCAGTAATATTTTAGACTTACCCTGTATAGCCCGCGAATGCCTTCAGTCCTGTAGATCTTCATCAGGCCGTCGATCATGCCTTTGTACCTCTTGTTGTCAGTCAGACTCTCCTCGCTGTACTGGAGACAGAGGCGGGTCTTCACCACCCAGATGGGGTTCGTCATGACGAGGGAAAGCACACCAGCTTCTGCAGCGGCCAGCATATGCAGGCCCGGACCAAGAGGCGTCCGCGCGTTCCCGCCTTGGATCCATGTTTTTATTGCGTTATAACTGAGGAAAAATTGGCATGGTCAGACATGAAAGAACTTATCTGCATTTCTCCGAGGATAAGGATTACAGCTACAGCTGCCTAATCTTCGCCAGTCTTAAACCGACTTCTAAAAGGAGGAGTAGAAGTCGGTGTCAAAAAACGAAGAGAACCACAAGAGAAACACCGACTACCAAAATTAATGGAAAGGTTATTTTGTACTTTGTTATGGTTTTTTTTTTGTTTTTTATGATCAATCTCATGTTTAGGAAGGCGAGTCTTTTGCCATCAACCAGAGGGCCAATTCAATTCAAAATTTTTGGGCAACGTTCACATTCGCATCTCAGTCGCAATCTGTCAAAAAGCCTCAATTTCCATACATTGTTGACAGTTTGTTACAGACAGACATGCGAACGCAGCTTTAAATAAAAAAAAAAGTAGAATAGGCACTCTGGTTGAAGCTAGATCAATGAGAAATTCGTAATGGGAAGACCAAATAATATTGGTTAGGTTCACCTGATTTGTAATCATCGTAATCATAAATACTTTGATAAAGTACATTCTGAAGTACATTTCTTCTTGTGGTCTGGGCATAAACTAAGTTTGATGAACCGAGAAGTCTCGGAAAGAGGACAATACCTAATGTTTGCAAATGACGTAACATGTGTCGTAAATACCTGGTAAAGCCAAAGTGCCATGGCTAACATGGCTTCTTAATGGTTCTCGATAACCGGTAACGTCCATTTTTTCAATGAAAATAGGACATGTGCAAGGCACGGCTTAGACTGTGCTATCGAGCGTTGCAAATTCGAGACTTTTATAATTTTCTTTCTTTCTTTATTTTATAACACTGACGCTTCTGTGCTGCACGTTCCCTATAACTATGTCTGCTGTCTAGTCGTGTGTTTCCTATGTTATCCTTCCCCTGCTAGCATGCAATTGAAATATTTAAACTTCAAAATGCGATGAATGTGACGTACCTATCATTTAAATTTAAATTAACCCATTCACCGCTGACACGTATGTTTGTTTTGGCAGATTTCACAAAATGGCACGTGAGCTAGCTAGACACCCATGTGTGTGTAACATTAAACCAACGGATGAGGAAAACTAGAGGTGACGCTTCAATAAAACCGTGAAATAAGGTGTCAAAAACATTCCCAGAAGCAACAAATTTAGGAAAGAATAAAATAGAATCGATCGAATGCAGTCAAAGGGCTGAGATATGACGGATTGCAACTAAGTGAGGCTTGGAAGCGTGCCAACAGACATTCCAAACGAAACTGCAATGTATTGATCGCATTCGTGCTCCTAAACGGGATTTTCTGCACTTATTTTGATTTGGGACAGCTTTTAGACTGGCTTCACAGTATCTAAGGGGTCTATTGTCCATCGAATCACTGCAGGAAGAATAAAATACAAATCACATTTCCCAGAATCAACCACTGCCGCATAATGCTGCCCTTTCTTTTGGCATACTTCCAGGTTCCGTGTGTCCCTCATACAGGTGTTTTCCGTGACTTTTACGACATTTTCAACTTAACACGCTTTAGAATACTTTGGTCTCTACTGATATCCTTGATACAGGATATCGGTAGAGACCAAAGTATTCTGATCACTTTGGGGGCGTTCAAGTATTACGTAACGCAATTTGGGGCAAGTTACAGAGGCGGGAGGGGTGTTCGAACAACGCGTTACGTAACATTGTTTTTTTATTTAACGCTAGCTCACTAAACATATTTTCGAGTTACACAGTCACTAAACAGTGGTCATTTTGCCAAACAAAAATAAACATCAATATTTTTTATGAAATGACATTTAAATTTTAAAAATTGATAACATGAGAGTAGTAGACATAATAGTGACTTTTAGGTAAAAATTGTCACTTGGATGATACGTAACGTTTAGGGAGGGGTGGTACAGATAAACGTTACGGCGCGTTAT
>NDFZ01005261.1:0-18067 GCA_002192655.3 Mamestra configurata | reverse complement strand
GGGGGGGGGGGGGGAGGGAGGGTCAAGAATCTTCAAAAATTGCGTTACGTAATACTTGAACCTTACCCAAAATTAATGACACGAAAGGGAGCGAAACCTTTCGTGTCATTAATTTTGGGTAAGGGCCCTTCTTTTATAGATGACGTGGACAAATATAATACAGTAATGGCTTTATTTTAGGAATAATGCGCTTGAGCTTCTAATTCGATGACGAACGACGCAACAGATGGATTTAGCGAACTTTACTATAGCAGCTTATAGATCTAGTGCTTTATAATAAAGGGATTCTAGAATATATGGTTAGATTATTCAATACCTTACAGGTTTTATTTGATACGGGATAAGATTGTACACTATCGCGTGAAAATTTAAATTATTTCGCACCTTTAGGTAAAACCGTTACTAAACGAAATTATGACATTTTATAGGGGAGCCAATATTAGAAGTCACTGCTATTAGATAGATGGCATTAATACCTCAATTCATGAAAATTTTCGTTTAGTAACGGTTTTACTTTAAAGGTGCGATTTTTTCTTAAAATATTACTACATTGGAAACTATTCAATTAGAATGGGATTTAGTAACGAAAACGATTTTTTCATAATAAGTATATCGAAAATTTTTAATCTAATAAAGATTTACAACAATCTTACGGAGTCTGCAATTTTCCGGTGACATACCTAACCGATAATGAGCTCGAGTAATTACACACTTGCGTGAATTTCTTCAGTATTAAAATTAAACAAACAGGTGTGATTTGGCTTAACATGAATATTATTGATCAAACCACATAATATCAGGCAGACTGTCAGTTTTTTATTTATAATAAAATAGATAATGACGTCACATCGCAATCACAACACATGTTATTGATAAGAATCAATTGATTGCTCTGAAACTGGCGATATTCACCGGAACAATCGATTCAAGACAGACACGTGAGGTGCAAGTCACGTTTGGGTACAGTTTACGAGTACATACACGCAGTGTCAGTTTCCGATAGCTTCAATATTTACATTTAGTTGTCGTATTAGTAAATTGTTTTGGCACTTGGCACGTGTCAATTGTCTAGGTGGAACGGACGGTGGAAGTAGCCCCTTCCCTACTTAAATACCTTTCTCAAAGATTTATTTACAATAATCCAAATTAATTATATTAATCTCTTCAAAATTAGAGTGAACAGGCTTCTTCTGGGTAAGCTCGCTCCATCGTCGACTTTGTCTCTGTCATCTATGACCTAGACTAGAGTCAAGAGCAAACCNTGCCTGCGTCTGTGTTTCCGAACGCATACAACCCTAATCTCTTCAAAATTAGAGTGAACAGGCTTCTTCTGGGTAAGCTCGCTCCATCGTCGACTTTGTCTCTGTCATCTATGACCTAGACTAGAGTCAAGAGCAAACCCATATTAAAAAAAAATATATATATATAAACAATGTATTTTGAGCTATCGAAGATTCTGATTACTTAAATAATTTTGTTATGTTTATTTTTTGACAGTTTATGTAAGTAAATACCTAATATGTATCAACTTTCCATCAAGTCTATCCATCTGGATTAGAAAATTAATCTCCTAAAAAAATTTTAGGGTTCCAAAAGATTACCGTTCTGCCCTTATCTCCGAAACTACTGAGCCTGAAAAAAATGCAGATAATAGTATACTTATAAGACGTCTATAGTGTTAAATAACATGTTACAAAAATAAGTCATTCGGAACCCTTTGCTCGCGAGTCCAACTCGCACTTGACCAGTTTTTGTAAGATTGTCGTGTATGGAAAATTACAAGAAATACATTTTCTATGCCAGATGGTCGGTCTTGACGGAAAATTTACGTTTTCATTGTCAGCTCAACTGTTGTAAACAAAAAATTACAACTGTATTCTTCGAAAGAGTATGTTCATCACAATTCACATGTGTTACACACGGTATGTTCAACATATGACAGTATTACTGTCATGCTGACATTGCTGGGGAGTTAGTTGCGTCACTTCTTCTTCCCAGCTAAAACACTCGGGACTGTCTTTAAGATAACATTGACGTAAAAAAAAAATGCTGGCACTTAACCTAATCTGAACAAATGAGTTTTGATTTTAATTGTTATTTTGATAAGTTCGATTTAATAGGAGATAATAAAAGTTATGGAAAAATAATCACGGCCATAGCATTGGGAAGTTATCAAATCGATATTGAACTATATATGTACACACAAAACAATTACGCAATGATACGGAAAGATTATTTCGTTATCCTTCTTGCTAATGACTTGATTATCAACTCGCAAAAACGTGTGTAGAAATGGCTAATCGTGGAGTATGCCACAATTATAAATTTACGACGAGACTTGGCGATCAAAATGAGCCTGTCTGTATGTATAACTAGCACTTCCTCTGCGCAGATTTAGTACTAACATAGGAGTATCTGATAAGCCGCGGGTAACACCGCGGAGCGCAGCTAGTTTATATATATATAAAAAGTAGTCTATGTGTTAATTCAGGGTGTCAGCTGCTTGCATACCAAATTTTATCAAAATTGGTCCAGCCTTTTGCGCGTGATTAGTAACAAACACACACACACACTTACAAACAACCGCCTTTGTAATATTAGTATGATTACTTTAGTAATGAGGTAGGTATTCATTCAGTTATTTTGGTGTAAATGTAGCGACGTAAAAATGTATTACGGTTCCCAAAGTTGTGTTAACATTGGTTTTGAAACAATGGTCTTTGTTGTATTGTCCCATGTTATTTTGATAATAAGAATATAAGTAATATGTTTCATGACAATAACAATTTATTAATTCTCCTGAATGTCCCAAGACAAAAGTCAGTCAATAGGGCAATGACTGCCAACTGCCAAGGCAGACTTTTCAGAGTTCAGTCTGGCATAATATTTACATCTTGAATGCTCGAAATAAAATCATCGAAATTCTCTGGCGACCTCATTACAATAAGTTCTAGATATTTATTATGACAATGTTTATCGGGTATTTTGCCCGCGACTTCGTACGCGTATATCCCTTTTTTCCCGCTCCCGTATAACCTATAGCCTTCCTCATGAATGTGGCTATAATATACTTACAAAAGACTGACCTAGACTAGAGTCAAGAGCAAACCCATATTAAAAAAAAAAAAAAAAAAAAAAAAAATTCAAATCCGACTGGCAGTTCCAGAGATTAGCGCGTTCAAACAAACAAACAAACTCTTCAGCATTGTTATATTAGTAAGTATAGATAATACAATAATATAGATTCAGCTTTATTATATAATAGATTTTTGGGTCAATTTCTTTTTGGCACTAGAATCTATTATTATTTACTATTTTTGTCTCTAGCCTTCATACTGAAACTACTTTTTTAAAACCCAGTCATTGAGTTACGGGATAAACTTCCGTTTTACCAAATGAACTTCGTACCCACTCATAAAATTGGAAATCTTGCCAATTTCGAACACGACGACAGCTCATGCTAACTACTGAATATCATAGACTTCAAAATCATTATGCATTGAGAATTCAACGGAGACATTAACACAGATTTATAACGAACGGAGAAAAAGGTCGTAAGTGCCCAGTATTTTCTCCGTTCTTATGACTCGTTGATGGCGACAAGAGTGTGATTTTAAATAAGCAATGACGTATTTCAGTTCACAATGTAACAAAGGCAGACACGTGCCAGCCAGGTAGTTAAGACGTTTTAATTTTTTCATGAAATGCACTTCTCGAAATTGGTTTACTGTGTGACGTCACAGATGTGACAGAGCCCGGCGAGATGTATGCTAAGTATAAAGTACAGTACAACTATTTTCTATATTCTATTTTTGATAGAAATCCGACGACTAACGAAACACGAAGATTGCCGAGGGATATTAAGAAAATAGTTGTACTGTATGTATATCGATCGCCCTGAAACTCTACTCTACTCATAATAAAACTTTCTCCTTGACTGTACTATCTTTTGTACATACAAGTACTCAAGTCAAGTAGTCTAGTATAGTTACCAACAGCTGGCCCTACAATTATTTGCTACAGAGCATATTCGCGCACTGGCCAACAGCTTAGTCATGGCGCATGGCACGTGGGTCGATACGTATGCACCATTACATAGAAGCTATGTAGTATGTACCTATATGCCAGTAGGATTTCCGGTAGATTAACAGCTGTCGCAAGGCACTTAGTGCCCAAACAGCCAGTCAATTTTATGTTATAAATGCGAAAGAAGCTCAGACTATATATTTGTTACGCTTTTTTGCCTAAACTGCTGAACCAATTACCTTGGAGTAGGATGTTTTTATATTTCGAGAATATGTTTCCTTGGAATAACTTCCGACTTCCACATGGGCGGACCCGCTCGCAGATGCAAGTTTGTACATTTAATTTCATCATAAAAATACCGAAATGCACAATATTGGAACTGTGCCCGGAAATTGGCGATAGGCGCGCCCCCATAACTTGAAATACGTTAGAAACATAATAAGTACATGGGCCAAATAACGTCAATAGACGGCGATAAATGATAAATGTTACCACGCTTCGGATACCTGGCCACCGAAGTGGACAGAAGGTGATAGAAATCTTATTGACCAATAGGATAACAATGTTTACGCAGTTATAGGTCACGTGATGCTATTGGTCTATTTTCAAATCCCGAGACAATGATGCAGCGGATGAGCGGACGAACTCGCCAGAAGAGGCTCGAGTATGACAGCGATAGGACCTGAACCCATCGTGTCACTCCCTTTCGGGTACCTACGCAGCCTGGTAAGGAAATGCACCAGAGACAAACATCACAAGCTGTGGGTTGACTACAGTGAGTGTAGGCAGGTCAAAGAGGCACTTCCCTCTATTAATGGCCGTTTCACAAAACAAGCCGTAAGACTGGCTAAACAACAGTTGCGTACAGTCACAACTAGGCATGGATCTTTAGATGAACACCTCTATGGTATAGGGAGTCACTGACAGCCCACTCTGCAGAGCCTGCATGGAGGAGGATCAGACAGCAGCACATTTGCCTGCAAGCTGCCCGGTAGTCGCGGATTATAGGGTTTACTTCGGAAACCCGGGTACCCTCGGTGAGATAGTAACACCCAAGGCGTTGCTGGCCCTCCTTGAGGCGCTGGGGTGGATCGAATGGCACATTTATCCCACCTGCACGCAAAATACGCACTTAGTCGTGGAGTTGCGGAAACCAGCCCGATTTACATATACGACATTGATCTATTTTTACGCCTTTTCTACGCTCTGCTGAGGTGTACAGATGGCTTTCGTAAGGTATTATTGTAAAGGTGTGTCGGTTATGTCAGATTCACCAAGAGATAAGAAATTCTTGATAAGAAAAAATGATACAAGCTACCATTTTTTTTTTCTGTCAATAAAGTGTACTATATAAATATTTCTTACCAATTATTAGGTATATTAACAATTCAAATAAGGGAAACCTGGTAGTATCTATTATACTAATATTATACAGCTAAAAATGTTTGTTTGTTTGTCTGTTTGGTTGAACGCACTGATCTCAGGAACTACTGGTTCAATTTGGAAAATTATTTTAGTGTTGGATAGCACATTTATCAAGGAATGCTATAAGCATAAGATATACAACATCACGCTACGACCAATAGGAGCAGAGCGGAGCATTAAGGATAAATGTGACACAATGTCATGTTTGCGCGGTCAGCTAGTGGATGATTTCTTGTCAATGAGGACTATCTTGGTGACTGAATTTAAATTGTAAAAGGTTGAATATTATCAAACATTGAATAACTTCCTAGTCATGTTATCAATCAAAATTACTACGTAACAACACAGATGGCTCATGATGAAGATGTAGATAATACTCACAATAAAAAGTAGAAGCCCCATGCAGAGCCTGATCCCCATACATTTGGTGTGACTCCTCTGTATAGTCCTTTCACTCCCTCCTTCTTAACGATAGTGACGAACGCACTGCTGAGTCCATCGTACCTAGGAACTGTTGCGGTCCGGCCGTCGTTAACTGGAAAGACACTGGAGTATTAGCAATCTTTACGAATAATATTAACTATGTATTTTGTGTGAAAATTTAATGTCTACATGTCTTGTATTGTACAGGATGTACCAGAAGTGCACGGTCATAATTTAAGGGTGTTGTTCTGTATCTGCTGGAGAGTTAAGAAACTATTTCATAATTTTTAAAAAATGACCATTAAAAAACCTGTTCGCGAAAACCAACTTAAAAGTTCGAAAAAAATACTTTTTGAGCAGTGTGATGCAGTTGGTGGTGTTCACTTTAAGTCACAGATTCAATGCCACTAACTGCATAAGACTGCTTGAAAGGTGATGTTTATTGATTTTTTACTTGTTTTTAAAGGTCAGTTTTTTTTTAAGACTCAAAGCATTTATTTCAATTAGACCATTTACAGGCACTTTTGAATTGTCAAGTTCGGTCAGTCAAAGACATGAAGCTATTTGCACGTTCCAAAGCATAGATCTCTATGGAGAAGAACGTGCAAGGAACTCCATGGACAATTTTCTAAAAAAAATGTTTTTTTATCTCAATATTTTAATATTGTTTCTTTATTGTATAGCAGATACAGAACACCACCCTTAAATATGACCACCCACTTCTGGAACACCTGTATTGATCCATCTAGCCTATTTAAAATTGAGAGCTTAATCCCACTGCTCAGCTGTGCAACTCTCAATTTTCCACAATATGATGGAGGATGGAGAGGTTGCTAGTGCCACAAGTCCTTTCAGTTTGAATCAAGCTTGTCTTACCAATTGCAACATTATCCGTCACAGTACTATGTGACATTTAATGTGACCCATTTTGTGGTTCTATTCGCCTATTTCAATTCTGACCCATCAAACCAAAGAAAGGCTTCACCAGGTCTTATTCACTCATGGGACAATTATATTTGCAAATAAAACTTTGAACATGATTCAAAATGATGAATAAATACATTCCTTAGTAAATCATGACAAAAACAAAATATTTTGTATTGTTACAAGGTTGTATTGGCACTTAAACATGAATTGCAAAAATCGTAACTATGCAAAATAAATATACTATTTCGTAATGCTTTTATTATTAAAAACACAGATTGAGAATTCATGACATGTGTGGGAAATGAAAGGAAATGTCACCATTAACTTGCATATTCTAATTAGGAACATTCTCATTGATAGAGAAAGTAGGCTAAAGCACACTTTCTACACCTCTTCCTGGTCTTTCTACCTTCTTGACCAGTACAATAAGGATGATCAAAAAATCATTAAAAGAATAAATATGTAATATGAGGCTTCAGATGCCCACAACTTGGACAGACATTACAAAAGAGTGAAGGGAATAATTACAATACCAAAGAAATACTTATTAATTCATAAAGCATGAGGCAACAGAACCACAAACAGCCTGCCTTAGTTGCATCATTGAGGAAGTTATCTGTGCAATGTAAACAAAGCTGTCTTGTCTCTTCACTTTCACTATATTGAAGTTCAAGGTTGGAACTTACACAGGGTTAATTATCCAGCACTAATTAATTCATTGATTATCTTTGACCGAATACGTACTATACGAATGTCAGAATGCCAATCGATAATATTTAACCTTATAAAATCACGAGCCTCACATGGTAATTACGTGAAGAAAAAAATCGCAACACTTACCAGCAAATCTAATTTTAATTAAATCCAGCGGGTGCAGTATGAGTGTGGAGGTAACGCCACCTGATATACCAGCTACCAGGTGCTCGTACTTGATGTGGCTAAACAATGCCTTCGTAGACGACGGGTTAGGGTTCTTCATTGCAGACATGACGAATTTACTAGATCACAGATAAAACTTTTGATAGCATCTTGCGGGGACCCTGTTCACACCTATGTATTACCGGCACACACTTTCCCAGAAATCTTTAACGAAACTGAATTTAATGCAATCTTCACTAAACATCGTTGCTCTCGTAATAATCCCACGAATTACGTGCGATAAAAAATGAACGATTTCCACAGTAAATTGAACATGCCGTTCCTTTCTCCGGAACGTCAGAGACTTAATATTTTTAAATTACTATTTTACTCCGGCCATTGATAGATTTGACAAATTATGACACTGACGTGATTGTCTTCTTGCAAACTGCTTTGAACTGATTAAGTTATCAGGCAAAAAGGTTTGATAACATTTCTGATGGTCTTATCACAAAATAAAGCGACTTGGAAACAGTCACCCGGCAAGCAACCGTAAAACGGAAAGACAAAAAATGACGTCAAAATTAGAGATTTTTTATTGACTTGACGACGTCAAACAAAGGTATCATCAACTTTGTTTTACTGAAAAATTAAAAAAAAATGCATATAACACATGCTTGTGAAACAATATTAATTAAGAATTAATAATTCCATTTATCACTATTATTTTGGAATAGCAATCACAAGAAATGTGTAAAACTTGCCATTTAATTATAGGTCTGGATATGGTAGAATAGCTAATTTTGATAGAAATTGGTAGGATGGATGGGACTAAATTCCAGTAAGCCTAATTTTAATTAAATTTTGGAAAGAAAAATAAATGCAACGCACAGCAAGATTTTAACTTTATCTATTTACAATTGTTGCTTGGTGGCGTAAAAGCCTAAGAAAGAACAAAAATGCGTTAAAAATAAATATTTTATTTGGATTTCAGAATATTATTTATCGAACAAATTTACTGCCGTTCGAATAAATAATCAATGAACACTAAAGTAGTTATTTTTGAAGTTTGCATTGGCAACATTCTACTTCACCCTTTTTGACATCTTGAAACTATTGCCCATTTATTACGTAAATCTGCGAGCAAAAATTTACAACAAAAAGGATCAGAATCGCAGCAAAAATGTTGAAGGTGGCGACTACTTTGAGATTAGTCTCAAAACAGGGCAATCAGGTGCGTTGTTTGGCCACCGCTGCAGGTTACAAGGAAAAACTTGTGAACGTCCCACCGACAAAAGTCTCAGTGTTAGATAATGGAATCCGCGTTGCGTCCGAAGATTCCGGTGCTGCGACCGCTACCGTAGGACTGTGGATTGACGCCGGATCCAGGTACGAAAACTCCAAAAACAATGGAGTTGCTCATTTCCTTGAACACATGGCGTTCAAAGGTACAAGCAAGAGGTCGCAAACAGACTTAGAACTTCTCGTAGAAAACATGGGCGCCCATCTAAACGCTTACACGTCTCGGGAGCAGACTGTGTTCTACGCTAAATGCCTTGCTAACGACGTGCCCGCCGCCGTCGAGATCCTTGCTGATATCATTCAGAACTCATCGCTCGCAGAACCCGAAATCGAACGAGAACGAGGTGTGATTCTTCGCGAAATGCAAGATGTTGAAAGTAACCTACAAGAAGTTGTATTTGATCACCTCCACGCCACTGCCTTCCAGGGTACACCCTTGGGCCAGACTATCCTTGGACCTACTAAGAACATTAAGAAGATCTCCAAGGCTGACCTTCAGAACTACATCAAGACTCACTATCAGCCTTCTCGCATTGTTCTTGCTGGAGCTGGTGGAGTTGACCATCAGAAGTTGGTAGACCTTGCCAACAAGAACTTCAGTGGACTGAAGAACACTGTTTCTGATGTAGACCTGGCTCCTTGCCGTTACACTGGATCTGAGATCAGGGTGCGTGATGACTCAATGCCCCTTGCTCATGTTGCCATCGCTGTTGAAGGTGCAGGATGGACAGATGCTGACAACATTCCCCTAATGGTTGCCAACACACTTATTGGAGCTTGGGACCGCTCCCAGGGTGGTGGTGTGAACAACGCCTCCTTCCTGGCCCGTGCTGCGTCTGCTGGCAACCTCTGCCACAGCTTCCAGTCCTTCAACACATGCTACAAGGACACTGGACTCTGGGGAATCTACTTTGTAGCCGAACCTCTGCAGCTTGATGATATGATGTACAATGTCCAGAAGGAATGGATGAAGCTCTGCACTGCTGTCACCGAGGGAGATGTTGAGCGTGCAAAGAACCTCCTGAAGACTAACATGCTCCTCCAGCTCGATGGCACCACTCCCGTGTGTGAAGACATTGGCCGTCAAATGTTGTGTTATAACCGCCGCATCCCTATCCATGAGCTGGATGCCCGTATTGAAGCTGTATCAGTACAGAATGTACGTGATGTGTGCTACAAGTACTTGTACGACCGCTGCCCTGCCGTCGCTGCCGTTGGTCCCACAGAAGGTCTCCCAGACTACACTAGGATCCGTGCTGGACAGTACTGGCTTAGGGTGTAAAAAGTTATAGTTGTACATTAGAGAAACATTATTTAAATCAGTTAAGATCGAAAAAGCATTAAACATTTTGCTCCCAAAGTCTGTTGTTTTATTATAATAAAACACGATGTCTTGGTGAAAACTGTATTTATTATAGGACAGTAAGAAATAAATGTGTAAATAAACATGAGTGATTCTGTATATGATTTTTTTTTTTATTTGGCCACAAAGTAATATGTATTTAAATTATTTCTAGAATTTAATAATCAAGTAGGATAAATTAATTACATTTTGGAATTAAATAAATAATAAATCTCATTGGCTATGCTAGACTAGCCCTACTATGAAGTCTTAAAACAATCATGATTCCACTCTAAGAGTGAGATCCCATTTAAATCATCAGTATTGGATGATTTGGATGGCATAAGCATGTCTTAGTCGGGATGCTGTCCAATAATTCAATGGCAACCTCATTGCACAAGTAGGTACATTACATGTGTGTAATATTTCACAATATAGGCAAGTATTTCAACAGTGACACTGAAAATGATGGTCACTATTATAAGTAAGTATGTAGGTACTGCTACATTAAACATAACTAAATACTAATAGTATTAGGTTTAGCCTCCACAGCAGCAGGAACCTCATCTTTTTCCATCACACTAGAGACACTAGGCTTTCTAATCACACTCTGCTTGATTTTGCTGCCATAAGGCTGCACCGGTTCACTGTGGCTGATTAGGCTGGCTGAAGATATGAAGACTGACACCTGTTCCGGTGTTGGGCAGGCTACGATGAGGGTGTCTTCGTAAGTGTAGCCTGCATTTGTGAGCAGCTGCTCGATTTGGACGAAGTAGCCGACGACATTGTTCTGTAATTATAACGAAAGACATTATTGAAGTGGGTTTATGTTCTTGTTTAATATTATGGCTAGAATTTGACATTATTGCAGATAGAAGTAACTACTAGGTATATTATTTTTTTTTGGTTTCATTTTACTTACAATGAAATGGCTAAACGTAAATCGTAAAATATAGTATTATCTATCTATGATTTAGCAGTGACAATTTAACAACTCGTAGATATCAATCGAAAGACTTATAACTGTACGGCAACTAAGAATCTTGAAATAAGGTCAGTGACTGTAATGGCGAGGCTATGCAGGTCATGCCGTTGGATCGATCGAAGTGTCACCACTCACCCATAAAACGCGCTAGTTTAGTGCTTTTACTAGACTGGCTTCATTCACACGTACCACAACAAGTGGGCGGGCGCTAATTCGTATGAAAATTAATTGTTTAATTCACACAGACCACATTTTGCCGTCATTATCAATCGCGTGTGTGATACCGACAACATCCAAGTCGCAACCACCACCGACACCGCAACTAGCGGCCGGCCACATCGCAAACAACCACATTTTGTAGGTACCACAACACAACCGCAAGAAGCCGCAGCGACACTGTTCGCACGAAACCACAACTCCACCACTTTGTCGCGACGGTGTGGTGTGGTTGTGGTTCGTGTGAATAAAGCCTAATAACCCTAAGCCTTTTTGCTAATACAAGTTTTGTGTATTCTCTAGTTTTCAGATTTCTTATAATTATCTTATCAGCAATTCAGAAATGCAAATTTAATTATTTGTACCTACTTCAACGAATCTTAATAGGTACTATTAAAATACTTACAGATGTTTGTTATTCCATCACGCCAGAACGGCTGAATGGATCTAGATGAAATTTGACACAGAGATAGATTATGGTACGGAACAGCACATTGGTTTTTTATCCCGCCAGTGTGTTCCCTATGAATTATTTTCTACATTCACGCGGGCGAGAAGCCGCTGGCAGAAGCTAATTCATTCAAGAGTTTAACTTAGCCCGCGAAATTCAAATTTTCTTGTTTTTTTTTGCATTTTCCAGGTCAGTGTCAGGTTGTAACTTGTTTTAAATATGATCCGCGGCAATAACAAGTATGTATTTACATAATTATAACCATAAGAATATTCACTCATCATCATCAACTTAAATTTTAGGCATATTGTCAAAATTTCAGAAAAATAATTACTATGCATCAAATCTAAGTTAGAGCGATGTATTGATTATTCTTATGTTTATTATTATACAAAACAAATACATACTTGTTATTGTCGCGGATCATATTTTGATCAAGTTACAACCTGACACTGACCTGAAAATTGCAAAAAACACAATAAAATTTGAATTTCGCGAGCACCTACGCAATCACCTTAACTTCACAAAAAACCTACCCTAATAGGCCTAAACAGAATGAACTCCGTCTCCTTATTGGCCAAGTACAGCTGCATGGACCGCTGCAGCGGCGCGAGGTGCGTGCGAATCTTCTTCTGCGCCTCTTTCACGGCCACCGCCATCTCTTCAGGAGTTGCCCACGGCTGGGACTTCAGCTGTTCTATTGGGGTGAAGGCTGTAGCCTGGAAAAGTAGAATTTGAATGTAAAATCGCAGATTGCTTTGTATGTTGTGTTGTACAGACGCCAACACATCAATCTACCCGAAACTGTCAAATTTTCACAATCAACCTTGAACCTAATGCTTTAGCGATAAAGTAGAAAATAAATTAAAGAAAGTTGACAGACTGTTGTAGCTTGATGTGCTGGCGGCTGTACTAGTCTCAATCGGAAGTTCTGCGGCATTACTTCAGTTTTAGCACTAGCAAATAGTAAAAAACTTTGAAGATTGCAAATTGCAATGCTAGTGTTCAGATCAACTTTGATATCAAAGGAATGGGGAAAAAATCATACATCATGTGTATGGTAAAATCACCACTTTTTCTGAGATAAAAACATTTGTACAAGATAAAAAGATAATTAAAAAAAAACTATCGGTCAGTCAGTTGTATTTTTTGTAATAAGTTTTTTATTTTTCACTTTTTAGTGGTACCCCACATCTAACGACACCTCAAAAATAAAATATTTTGCTGCCCTGTTAAGCAAAACCAAACTACCGAATCGATTTTGATGAAATATCTATGGGACCAATCGGAAAGTATATCCTTACACATAAAAAAATATTATATATATTATTTTTCAAATCGGTTCATAAATGACGGAGTTATCAGGTAATAAACACAAAAAAGCAACCGAATTGAGAACCTCCTCCTTTTTTTGAAGTCGTTTTAAAATTTTGATCCAGGCTCTTCGCCTAATAGTACACCTATCGGCGCGAAGTACATGTAAAACACCCTTGCCTACTCTCAGGAAAATCCGTCATATTGGTATGTTATCCACGTGACTAATCCTCATGCCGTGAGCTATTCAAGCTTAGTTCAAGCCGATAATACTAGCCTCCTTTTAAAAATTAACAAGTGACTCACCTTCTCAATAAATGCAATCATCGATCCAGCCAAGATCTCCGTAGCGTCTCTGATGAACATTTCGCAGCAACTCTTCAACTGCCTATCGACCTCCTTCCTCGAATCCAAGAGGTGTTCCCTCACTAACGGAGTACCATCTAGCAGGAACTCCAACAAAGCATTGTTGCTGTTCAAAGAGAAGATCTGTCTCGGTTTCTGAATCAACCCGTACGCTGCATTTTTCATATTGCTGAAGTCTAGTGTAGTCTCTTTGACGATAAAATCGACTTGGAACGGAGCTATTTGCTCTCTTAGAATCAAAAGGTGTTTGATTTGGAACAATTCTCCATCAACATTGGTTGTGTTTGCAGTAATTTGCTTTGCAGCGCTGTCTACACTTTGGACACAAAGCGAGATCGCTTCTTGGGCTAACCCTTGGAAGACTTTCTTCTCAAGACACCGGTATAGTCTAGACAGGGCTGCGAGGGTTCGTCTTACGCCCGGGTACCACATGCCGTGCAGGTCAGCAGGGGAAGCCTGCGGTCTTCGCTGCGCCTCCACGTTGATGTTGGCGACTTCTTGTGAGGTCGCGGAGATGTCAGATACCATAGAGTTGCGGGAGTCGCTCCGTTTGACGGACTGCTCTTGGATTGACATCGCGATTTGCTGTGGAAGAGAATTAAGTTTATTCTCGTATACAAAAATGGATTGATTGAGAAGCTGGTCAGGTAGATATTATCAGCGGTGAAAATCGAAGTTTATTTCAAGCTATAATTCGAAAATAAATAATTACTTTTTTTCCTGCTTACTACTCTAACTGCGGAACACAAGCCGCTCCTGCACCTGCCCTAGCGCTGTGGAAGTAATACTCCATTTGACTACCCACTACCCACCTCCATCATCAGCAACTTTTGCGGGTAGGCCAGGTCTCCCTGCGCGGGGCGGTACAGCAGCAGCTCAGCCCTCAGGTGCACGTGCGCGCGGAACACGAGCCGCTCCTGCGCGTCTTGTAGCAGAGCGCGCGCGCACTGCCCTAGCGCTGCCAGGCGGACCGCTGAAAAAAAGATAGCATAGCAGCTTTGATTTTTTTGGATGGGATATCATCAAATGTCTTCTTTCGCTTTGGGCAGAGCAGGAGGGAGTGTCAGACTCTCACTAGCTAAAACTCACCCGTGTTCCTTTAAATGGCCTTTGCGTTCCAGGCCTGCGGTACCTCTTTCGGACAATTCCGCAACCCTAGCAGGCACTGGCCTTAGCGGACCCTGTCAACTATGCTGACATGTCTTTGAGACGCGCATGGAACACAAAGTTTTTCGTCTGAAGTCCCGCGCCTACGGTGCGGGCGGTGGCGATGCGAGTCTCGATGCCCGGGGCGTTCTCTTCTGCTGCGGTGGCTGGGGCGTAAACTTTGTTTCTTCCTCACGCGTCCTGCCTCATCCTTCGCTTGCATTACTGCTTTGCAGAAGGAGATGACTGCTTCCCATGCCCTCTCGGTCCGGACCATGGATTAGACCAGGGCCGGAAAGCGAGGTCGCCGCCGCCGATCGCCGCTATGAGGACTCGGCTGCCAAACGTAGAAAATGCTCGACGAAGGACGAGTCCTAGGTACATCATCGTCGACGTGAACCCCTCCTACCGGTATTTGGAATCCCGATAGTGGCGCGTTCCAAGGAGCATGAAAACACATGGCCTCAGACTTGTGCAGGGCCTCCTCGAGACCCAATTGCCGGATCCTCTGAATGACTGTCGCAACCGCGCGTGTAATTATGTAGTGTGCCGCCTGGTGTGACCCCCCCCCCCNACTTTGTTTCTTCCTCACGCGTCCTGCCTCATCCTTCGCTTGCATTACTGCTTTGCAGAAGGAGATGACTGCTTCCCATGCCCTCTCGGTCCGGACCATGGATTAGACCAGGGCCGGAAAGCGAGGTCGCCGCCGCCGATCGCCGCTATGAGGACTCGGCTGCCAAACGTAGAAAATGCTCGACGAAGGACGAGTCCTAGGTACATCATCGTCGACGTGAACCCCTCCTACCGGTATTTGGAATCCCGATAGTGGCGCGTTCCAAGGAGCATGAAAACACATGGCCTCAGACTTGTGCAGGGCCTCCTCGAGACCCAATTGCCGGATCCTCTGAATGACTGTCGCAACCGCGCGTGTAATTATGTAGTGTGCCGCCTGGTGTGGCCCCCCCCCCCTGCACCAGGAAGTCGGCGCTATAGGTCGGCGCGCAGCGCCCAGTCGTAACCGATATCCCACAGGAGCGGCCCCACAATTGATCCCTGATACACGACTACTCTCGCCAGTTTCACTCTCCCCGGTGACCGGGATAGATGACGGCCTTATCCGTCAGATACGTCTCGACCACACGACGGGGGTAAGTTGGCATCCGGTAATCCTGGAGTGCCTCCTTGAGTCATCTTCAAGGTGTTGTATTAAAGGCACTGGCGATGTCAAGAGTATACCGCCAAGACGACCATACCTCGGGACACCGCATTCCGAGGTAAGGTCGTCTCAGCGGTGTCTAAGGTCAGGGTGTGTAAAGGGCGCTCGGCGGTGGACGCAATCAGGATGGCGTCCAACGTCGAGTGCCTCTTGGCGGATACCGAACTGGATCTCCACCAGATCTGGCCCAACTTTCACCAGGTGCCCGAAGAAGAAGGAGAGTCCGCAGGGCAACCCGGCTACCTAATGAGGACTAGTTTCCCCGTCTTCCAATGAGGTGGGTACTGGCCCTTATAAGCATGCGTTTAGGAACCCCCTTAGTCAAGCCTAAGAGGTTCCGAGGTCAGGACTCAGGCTTTCACTGGTACTGGTAAGCCATCGAGTCGGTTTAGGGCAGCAGGTACAATCTGGGCGGCTGACCTGACGGCCAGCACCATCACTGTTCTGCGGAAGCCGCAGAGGGTGATGGCCGTCAGAGTCATCAGGGGATATCGCACGATCTCCTACGAGGCGGCTTGCGCACTGGCCGGATCTCCGCCGTGGGACCTGGAGGCGAAAGTGCTCGCGTCACTACACAGGTGGCGCGAGGACGCNGCGCGGCGAAAGACTGACGCAGCAACACTTGGAGCTGCGTCAGTCGCAGCTGCGCGAGGTCCTGGTGGCGGAATGGCGGGACAGGCTTTCGAGCCCTTCTGCCGGCCTCATCACCATCCATCCGGCCAGTGCTCGACCTCTGGCTAGGGAGAAGGTACGGCTCCCTGTCGTTTCGTGCGATGCAGGTCCTCTCGGGGCATGGCTGCTTCGGGAGGTTCTTGTGTCGCATAGGCAGGGAGCCGGACGCTCGATGCCACCACTGCGTCGACTGTCGGGAGGACACGGCACGGCATACGCTTGCAGAGNGTGTGCCGCTTGGGAGGAGCCGCGCCGTGCACTCATCTCTGTGGTAGGCAGAGATCTCTCGCTGCCGGCTGTAGTTCATGCTATGGTCGGCGGTGAGAAGTCCCCGAGAAGTCTCGCAGAAAAAGACCACCGGACGCGGTGGTCTTTTTCTGCGAGACAGTTATCGCGCAGGAGGCTGCGGAAAGGGAGAGGGAGAGCACGACCGCTCTCCCGGCCCGCAGCAGGCGCATCGGGCGTCGGAGGAGGGCATACGTTGCCGGCGTAGGTGGGAGATGGAACACCGGGGTGGTTTTAGTCAGTTAGAGTCTGACAGACCCCTCCGCCCGGAGGACATCCATGAGGTTTTCTCCCAGAAAAAAAAAAAAGGCAGCAGGTACAAGAAAAAGGTTAGACAGTCAAAAGGCTGGTGGTGGGAGTGAGTCTGTGCCAGCCACCTTTACGCGAACGCCTTTTTTCGCACAGACTGGATGCGAAAGGCGGAGAATTGGGAATTTTGGCATAACTTGGGTAGGGACTAACTCCAGCTGTAGAGTGTCTCAGCTCCAGGTTGAGTTGACCGAGGTTGTTGGTAGTGTTGGTATTGATAAATATAAGTTGATTAAGAGAATGGCTCTAAATACGAGTAAAAACTGTGTATTCCTAGTTAAAAATGGTTGAAGAATTTTTGGATTTACTTACGATCATTATTGACTTGTTCTTCGATAACTTCCACTCTTAAGATGACGCAGAGTTCAGCGAGAGTTTCCAGATGGTTTATGTGGATGATATGGGGTCGTAACGTTTCGTACAGCCCGGTACATAATGATTGCAGGTACTCTCTGAAAATGTAAATAACAATATTATAGAGAACACCACACTAATACAAAATCGTTACTTAACAGCAAACAGTTTGGTGATAAATGATAATAGAAACAAAGCAGGCAGGACACTGCTCTTTGGACACTTTGGGGTTTCGAACCTCTGTATGGGAAAAACTGAACTTGTAGGATCACTCGGTTGTCTGTCTGCCCGTCTATCACAGCCGATTTTTTCCTAATCTACTAAACCGATTCAGTTGAAATTTCGTACACGTATAACGCAAATAAATACATTTTGAAAATGTCCCGCGCACGCGTGTGCTAGCAGCGAGCAGGCGGCGCGCGCGAGGGAGCAGTGGTCGCGCAACTGTGG
>NDFZ01005260.1:421217-462288 GCA_002192655.3 Mamestra configurata | reverse complement strand
AAGCTAAAAATAATTGTTAACAGGAAAATACGAAAGGGGCTATCTATCAATTAATAATGTACGTCTACACTGTAACTATGTGACCGATATAGGTATGAAACAAAAAACCGGAAGATTTTTAATACAAGTTACTTCCTATCATAGACAACAGATGTAGGCTTCCAACTATGTTCACATAAATTGTTTCTAAAAGAACTGGAATTTTTTATTACATTTTTCAAAACATACCGAAAAGAGATGACGCCGTAAAAATTATTGTTTAAATAGGGTTTTATTAATTTTGATTGATTAAGATTATACTATTCTGATGTTGTAAATTTATAAGTAGGTATGTATATTTGGATGTTTTCAATCTATCACGTGTACCAGGGAGGCCTTAAGGCTTAGGGCGAGGCCAAACGAGCGTAATGTTCTGGGTTGTGAGTCGCGTAAAATGAGTCGCGGAAATTACTACGCACAATTTAACACGACGACGCAAACTCATTTTGCGTCGCCGTGTAGCACAAACAAGACTAGTATGAAACCGAGTGCAAAGTAAATGGGTGCAAAGTAAAGGGTGTCCGATTTTTGAGTTCTGATGACCCGTAACGACTGAAACNAGGTATGAAACAAAAAACCGGAAGATTTTTAATACAAGTTACTTCCTATCATAGACAACAGATGTAGGCTTCCAACTTTGTTCACATAAATTGTTTCTAAAAGAACTGGAATTTTTTATTACATTTTTCAAAACATACCGAAAAGAGATGACGCCGTAAAAATTATTGTTTAAATAGGGTTTTATTAATTTTGATTGATTAAGATTATACTATTCTGATGTTGTAAATTTATAAGTAGGTATGTATATTTGGATGTTTTCAATCTATCACGTGTACCAGGGAGGCCTTAAGGCTTAGGGCGAGGCCAAACGAGCGTAATGTTCTGGGTTGTGAGTCGCGTAAAATGAGTCGCGGAAATTACTACGCACAATTTAACACGACGACGCAAACTCATTTTGCGTCGCCGTGTAGCACAAACAAGACTAGTATGAAACCGAGTGCAAAGTAAATGGGTGCAAAGTAAAGGGTGTCCGATTTTTGAGTTCTGATGACCCGTAACGACTGAAACTGAAAGGTCTACAAATGACAGCTGTAACCAACGTTTTAACATAGGCACGGAGTAGTCGCGGTATGTAATGAGTGGCCACCCATCCACCGACCGCGGCAAGGGTTGCTTAACCTTGAAGATCGAGCCGTGCTACTGGTATTGATTAGCCCCGGGCTCCAAACTAAATCAGTTAACTTAATGATCTAAAAACCGGTCAAGTGCGAGTCGGACTCGCGTGAAAAGGATTCCGAACAAATTATATTGTTTAACATGTTATTTTAAAATCATAGACTTCTTTCCCTGAATTTATAGGTAAAAACCTAATATCTGTATTTGTTTCAAAATTATAGGCTCAAAGCAAAATTAAAATTGAGTCAACGTCACTTATCATTATTTTATTAGAGTTTTTTGATAAATGGCGGGGATTCCAACATCAGCATCATCACAATAAAACAACTGAAACTTATACATATAATTATACAATTAAGAAATAAGGTAAAATTGTTCATTTATTTGTAGGACGTAATCACTGGAAGTGCTGATTCGAGTACTAAAATTCTGATAAAAAAAACTACACTATCACTGCCATAGGTTACCTACTTTTATCCCGGGAATTTTCCTGCTTGATGTGCGATGCGGGACAAAGCTAGTACGAAGTTACATACATAACATAACATATCTATTATTTTTTTCTCGCTACTTACCTGTGTTCCAATTGACTGACCTCGCTATCTGTATGCTAACCTCTTGATAATACCCTGACGTACAAATCTTCAAATAATAACATGTCGTAAGTGATAGTTTCGCAGCACAGCCTGCTATTTGCCAATGACGCATTAGTGACGCGTTCATCGCAGGTTTACCTCAGTTGGCGAGCCGTACAGTTAGACCGGCACGGAGGGATTCCCCAATCTCTAAACCATAACTTTCTGTTACTTTTTTACCCACAAGCACACCATACATGAAGCGAGGGAAAACCAGAAGACTGGGAGGGACATACTTGTTTATGTGTATACTTTTTAAGTTTGCAATAGTCACTTCGATTTTCACACCTAAAAAAGAGGCATATTGAAGACAAAGGTTACGCACATAATTAAATTAATAATAAAAACGAATGCAATCATAATTACGTACCTACTTCCGTTACTTTAACAAGTGACTGTTAAGTTCGCAAAGTTGGATAAAGCGAACGAGTATGTGGACATTGTTGATGAAACCAGCGGTTAGTGATATAACCATGTGGTGATGCCCAACCTGCACCGAATAAGGACGTTAACCCTACATGGAATGAAGCCATGTCAATGGTCGCGGATTGTATAATTTTGATTTTATAAAGGACAGACAGACACTTTTTGAGTATCATTATGATTATGATGGGCTCGCGTTTGACCACAATCTTACCCGTTTGACCACAATATCACCCGTTTGACCACAATCTCACCTGATCGAAAACGATGATGCGTTCGATGATAGAGCAGGCTCGCCTAGAAGTAGGTAACCTATTCACTTTTGATTTTAAGACTCCCAGGTTGTAGCTATCAGGAAACACAGACTCCGGTAGAAAATTCCACTCCTTAGCTGTACGCATAATAAAAGTATTCCCAAACATTATGTAGAAATGGCAGGGATGTCCGACTGCATTATATTTTTTTTAATGCAGGTGGCTTCAATCTCTAGACCTACCCTAACCAACAATACACTCTGGCTCTTTTAATATAAAAGCAGCACAAAAAACAACCTCGTGCGGAAACCCGAACATTCGATTCATGTGCGTCACACACAAATTTTGATAAAACACATGATTTAGCATAAACCTATTGCAAATATTAAGACAGTTCATCATGATGGAGATTTATTCATTCGTTCGATCTAAACGATCAATTTTAACGTCACAATGGAATAACCGAGACGATTTTTTAAAAAAAAACGTAACAGCTCATTAGAGCGACCGGTATCCGATGCGGCCTTCTAATTTCAATCATTATCGGTTCGATGTGACGTAAAGGCGAGTTTTGGCATTGGTCGATGTCGCATAACATGTGTCACTCATTTAATGGTGGTGTTTGTTGAATAACGTGGTTTTTGTGATTTTCCTCGCCAATGTCATTCGTTCGGTTGACTCCTCGAGTTTGTGGTCGATGATTCTCCCATTCGAGATCGAATGTTTTTCTTTATTATTCTTACCTACAGCTTCTCACAATTATGTATAAAATGATGCGACGATATTTATTATACTACCCAGTAATAGCCCTCCCCGACCTTTGATTAACGAGCCAGCCCGCGTCGCTGAGCCAGAAGTTTTAAATCCCCTAAATAATAATGACATGACCTAGCCTGTCCCTTACTGTCCTCCCGAAATGACGCCGCTAAGCCGAGGTCCGTATCCCGCAGGAGATGCCCTAGCGAGCGGTCATTTTAAAATAATTAGCTAGTTTGTAAGCCCTGGCTGGGGGCCTTAAATTCATTTGAGGCCACCATAGGATAGTCCGTTTAAGCAGTAACCAGCCTTAGTGTGCTGAAAAGCGAGTGGTCCCGTCAAAAAAAAATATATACTAATGTTTACATTTTGCGGTAATGACGACACACAAAACGTTGGGAAAAATTATACTAACAACAAAACCGCACGTATGCAATATTATGCATATTTCCAGATGCATCGTCTAATAAACCTGTCGTTAAAGTTTTATAGAATGTTTTTTTTTAATAATTTTGCATAATAAATAGTGTTCAAACTGGATGGAGTTGTTTTCATAAGACCCGCTCCGCCAAAGAGTTTTGCCGTTGAGTGTACGATTGTTCGATTATTTTATTTTATAGCAGATTTATAAAAGTTAACAATGATGTAATGAGACGCCGTAATTTTAACTGAAGCAGGGCAAGGAGAGCGATTTTTCTTAGCAACGACTATAATTGGGCTGTTTTTTTTACAAAGCTACTGTTGAATTGTATAAGAATCTTTTTTAACAACAATGGCATATGAAACAGAATATTTAAGGAGTATCTTTAAAAAAACTGGCCAGGTGCAAGTTGGACTTGCAAATGAAGGGTTCCGTACCATAAGCCGCAAAAAACATGTTCCTTGTAAGGGGGCCCCTTTTTATTTTTTATTTTGAAATTAGCAGAAATACATCATCTGTGAAAATTTCAACTTTCTAGCTGTCGGTTCATGAGATACAGCCTGGTGACAGACAGACAGCTGGACAGTGGAGTCTTAGTAATAGAGACCCGTTTTACCCTTTGGGTACGGAACCCTAAAAAAGGGATAACTGCAAGTTTTCTGTAGATTCCTTTGATAGAGCAGCACTATGATGTATTCTAGAGTAAGTAAAAGGATCTTTAAATATTCAGTTTAGAAATGATTAAGTGGAAAATATGGTGTTCCTTTGTTTCGCAGACAGAAATTTTATAGAATTTCGTTTCGCAGAAAATCTTTCATAAAATATTTGGTCTTTGTATTTTTATTTCGAATACTTATTTTGTTTCAACGACTATTTACTTGAACGAAACATATTTCATAGAAACACAATTCAATGAATTTTATAGTCACATTTTAACTTAACAAACTTATCGAACAGTAGAATTATTTTTAACAATATTGTTTGTTCGGTGTATTCTCCATGGTATTTTATTTCAACGAAAATGTAAGAATAGACGTTATGCTATCCTTAATCGCATGAACGAAAGATTAATCTAAAGATTTTTTTAAGATATTGGATATTTCAACTATGTATGAAATACCTAATGGACGACTCGCCTACAGTTTATTCATATTATAAAGTCACCATTACACAAAATAGCATTTTTAACTTTAATTAAAATTAAAATATTGTCTTAAAAAGTCAATAATGTTGTGCTACAAAAGTTAGTGACAGATCCGAATCGCTGCAATACCGACTCCACGTAGTCTTGTCTGTCCTACCCCTAGAGTGTAATTTAAACCCACGTAGGCGTGGAAGGGCGAGGAGCTGAGGAGCAGGTGGCTTCAACGCCCGTGGTGACCATTAAAATCATCTGCGACGATGAATGACCTAATTATATGTAAATAAACTATGATTCACCGATTTTTTTGTGATATCTTAACTTGCTTATTTTGGCTACAAATATGACCACAAATAATTCAACAGTAGGTGAGTCGTCCGTTCCTTCAATCAACTACTAGAATTTGCGCGCATTGTTTTTGTGAACGCGATGTTGTAATTTTATAGGAGGACCCATGCATTTTGTCAAAGGTTCGCATTTCGAAAAAAAATGTTTCTTGATAATAAGTATTATATTAAGTAACTAAACAATATGATAATAAAGAATATTTGATTTGTTTGTCTATGATATGTATATCGAAACATTAAATTTTATGTGAAACTAAATTGTATGGAACTATTGTCTATAAAACAACGTACAACCGGAAAATATGTATCCCCCTTTTAAAAATACACTCCTCATTTGATCATAGAGAAGCCAATAGCAACATCAATTTGTTTGATTAACCAAGATAAGTACTACAAAGCCAATTAGATGGTTTTCACTAATAGCTAAATATATTGGACCGGTGTAGATACCCCTCTATGTCTTTAAAGCAGTTATGACAAGATATTATCTACCTGCGTTATGAACCTTTTTACATTTGATTGCTTAAAATATTATCGTGTACCTATAGTCTTAAAATTATTGTTTGCTCGCTTAAGTTACTTTAAATTAGGTAAATAAATTCGGACAAAACAAAGTGTGTATGTTTAACGTGATTAATATTTTTTTCGCGTGTTTTGTCTCATTGCCATTAATGCAAAAAAAGAAAGGCAAAACAAAGTTAATATTTACCTTTACACTGATACCTATCTAGAGGTACCTACCATGTGGCCTTGTACATAATGTAATGTAAATCATAGCAAATTAAGTAAATAAATTAACACTTAAAATAAATGTACTCGTTTTTTTTATCCATGTTTTTTTTTTTTCTTTAATTTGTCTAATGGTAACGGAGCGGATATGTTTTTTCGTTTATGGAAATAACGGAATTAAAGACAAGATATTTATCAATTATTATGGAAATTTAATATTATACAATACGGGCAAATCCGGCACCAAACCCAGTTACTGGGTTGAGGAGGGTAAAATACTGGAATTCGGCTGCATCTAGTAAGACTGGACTGACTCCTGCTCCGCTCAGAGCGGAAGGAGTCATTTGATGATTTACCATCCGTAAAAAGAAGACAGATTGATTGATAGCGTGACAGTTGACAGGACGCAATAATAAAAAAAAAGTCTTTCGCCGTATCATGAGACAAGGTCAAGTAGATGATGGTTCGTTATCAGAGGAATAAAATTCATGGGAAAATCAATTTAATACAATAATTCGCTTTGGCTTTATTACATTTTATAATCAATATAAAAGCATTTTATTTACTTCGCATCTTTGCATATATTTAAACAGCAAAGCACAGAAGTAGGGATACTGTGCGATAACCGATAAAGAAATACATTTCTTACCAAAAATAAAAATAACTAACGCCCAATCGCTTCCGTAGACAATAACAAAAGATCGCTATAGATTGTTTATCAAACATTTAGACAACTTAAAAATTATCGAAATACCATGTGGCGGTAACTTGAACGCCAATTAAATGGTAATTATATAAATTCATCTCGTACGATAAGGCAACCACAATGTTATCTGCAGCGTAACATCTTATCAGTGACGAAACACGGCACACCAGCCATATTATTTGATTACCCATGAATAAGTCACGGGGGATTGTTTAAAAATAATTGAAAAAGTACTGCAAAATTTTCGCGTAGCATGGTGTAGCAGACGGGATGATTCCTGTAGGGATTACCGTAGCACCTCGTAGCCCGTAGCAAATTAGGGTCTACGAGACGCTACGCGTCACGGGTAAAACCAATCTATCACGAGAATATTTCCCGGAAAATCTGTTGACTAATAATGAATAATTATAGGTTATTTAATATTTGTCCTCGCTGTAAATTTAGAAGATTTTTTTAAAATTTAGTTGTCTGTACTTAAAACCTCTCAATTTTTTAAATAAATAATAAACCAAATTAACTATTTTGATTTCAATTAAATATTTTAAGTAAATATCTGCGAGACCAATATATTCTAATCGCTCCAATTTATACAAGTCCAAACGACTGTCGAAAACTTTATAATATTTTTAACACAAGATTTTATCGAACATTATTATTACTAACTTAAAAACTATAACGTCACAGTTTATTTTAATAGTTACAGCCTTTACTTCCGAGTCATAATAAGGCCATTTCCGAGCAAGGATCTAAGGTATGGAGATAAGGACATGATGTGGAGTAGGTTGATTTTTTGGGAAAAATGGATGATCAAAGGGATGAAGGATAAGTGGCTGGGTTGATGAAGCTGATGATGCAGGCCTGTGCCGGGGATGCCGGCGCTCGGAGCGGGCGGCAGGGGGGGCGGCGCGCGGTGCGGGGGCATGACGCATGCGCGACGAAAGGCAACGCGGGGTGGGAGGCGTGCGCCTAACACTATTTAAACTGTTCTTACGAACGGTCATCATGCATTGGTCTGTTTGCAATCCAAAGTTTAGTTAGCTATAGTAATACGACAGCTCGAGTCGCAGACAGACAGGCACAGAAGCCCGTGGTCGAGACAAAAAGCTCTCGCAGACAATACGCTAGCTAACGCGCAGTGAACCCCTCGTTCAGGCCCTTGAATACCAGTGGTGTGTCGTGAGAAGATCAGACTAGAAGCCATGGCCGTCGCAGCTGCCCAGAAGAACCGTGAGATGTTCGCCATCAAGAAGTCCTACAGCATCGAGGTGAGGAGCTGGGCAGCAGCTCGCGTCTAACGCGCTGCCAGCTCGTTTTATTCCTTACCCATCAGACATCTTAAATATCCATCTTCAGCTTAAATTCCCATCACAAAAAAATAATTCTCATTTCTCTCCCGCCATTATAGTTCATCTTGTTTTCATCTTGTTTGGAAACAAAGCGGCCGCCTAAACATTGTAACAAGTTGTTTTCGGCCAAATATTAGTGAATCCTGAATATCATTGATTTAAAAATCTTTTAATTATGCAATTTAAAGTAGTTATTCATTTTAGTTACAGCAATTCATCTGTAGCATAAATCTTTATTAGTTATAATTGGGATGTCCTAAAAACTAACAAATTATCTTCACCCACTGACAGCTAAGAGAGATAATTGCTATAAAAACGAATGGTATAGCAATTCCTATATTATTAGCAATTTGACTGACTTAAACAAAGGAACCAATGTTTGCATTCTGCAGGCTTTAAACGTGCATTCAAACTTTATAATAAATTCAGTGTTTAACAAAGTAAACTTTGCTCAAGTGATTTATTGACTAAAAATATTTAAAGTGACTTTGTTAAGATAGAGTCCACAAATTAAAATGACAAACAAGTTACAAGATAAATCTTTGTACACTTTGTAATCAGTTCTTCGTCGGATAATAGCGATTGCCTACTTATAAATTGTCAAATTCGCCCTTGTACTACTCAGTAACAATGAACATCAACAATGTTAACTGAACGAGGCAATTTTCCAATCGTTTAAATAGACATAGATTCAGAACGCTTTTGTAGTGGTAGCATTGTTTTATTCTTCGAGATATAACCAATAACATTGTTGTTTATTTACACCAAAACAACAATGTGAAAGTAATGTACAAATTCTGTCGTTTAATCGTTTATTTTCGCTTCTAAATTCGCCGTTTAATCAATATAAAGCTTAAGAGTCGCTGGGGTCTCATTACTCGATGCACACAGGGTTTGTGCAGCTCTATCATTATGGACTGTAATTAATTGTTCACTTTTAATGTGACAAAGACACTTTCTCGGCGAAATCGCATCTTCGTGTGACAAATTGCGCAATATTCACAACAATATGTTCTAAATAAGTCATTGTTCCACATAAGACAAGTCTGAAGCCTCAACACTTACCTATTACAACAAAAAACCACTTTTATCAATCTCTTCATTGTTTATGAACAGATTAATTAGCATTGTGAATATTCAACGCGTCGCCGAGTCGTAATCATTACCTCACGTACGCAACTTTGTATTAAATAATCACCTGTTGATTGTTTACTATAGGAGAATGTTTCCATCGTGCTTTTGTTCTGAAAGTACATCAAGCTTGTGCGAAATCTTGTTGCGAATTGTATCAGAGCCTGTACGCATCGTGTAGTGTTTGCATAGTTTTGACTTGGTCACAAGCAAAATTAATCCCATAAGTCTTGTGCCTACATGCTCTGAATTGCGTTGCGATCATTCCCAATATTGGTTTGCTTCATTTAAGTTATTTGAATGCGCTATGCGATATATAGGCTTGATCCCATCATGCTATGATAATCGTTTATTTTATGATTGGTGGCTGAATGATTGTATTTCCTTGACCGTCGAAGGTCGGAATGCAAGGCGGTGCGACGCTCACCCAGTCCACTGCAATCAGCAAACATCGTTAAAATTCTATCAAGTGAATAGATGGGCACAATTAGCTTGTCACACTTGCACTAATACATCAAAATCGAAGCTGATCTACAAATGAAAATATAACCAGCTCGATTTTTTTATAATACTAGAACCGCATTCGATTCACAATTAATTAGACGGCGTCACGCAAAGCACATAACCTGAGAACGCGGTCTACAATCATATCGAGGTCACTCAGGTATGCCCTTGACCAACACAACTTATTTGGTGCACTTAGATGTTTGTTTGAAGAGACTCAGAGTCAATTACACATTTTTTTACATGTAGTAAAACAGTCAAAGATAAACTTCCTTTTCGTGCATAAACACGCGTAAATAATATTCACACTGTTTAATTATCGCTTTTGTTTAACTAAATCGTGACTTAGAGATCAAATTAGTGGTAGAAACAATTGAACTCACTCGTGCATGCTAAAACAATAAAATCCCCAGATTGGATGTTCTGCAGCGTCAAATTGATTGAGTGCTCGTAGGTACTCGTATACAGAGTACGTCGTGGGGTGGTACAGGTCGGGCCGCACTCTGGCTTGGCTTAATTACCCGTCGACCGATTGGAATGGTGAAGTGGCCACTCGGGTACACCAAGGCTATAACAACCGGATTCCGAGTCCCGTCAGTTAGGCGGACCTTTAAATTTACAATACAGCGCGCGACACCGTTTCCGCAATCTTGTATCACTTACTACGCGTAAACTGAAGCCCGGTGGCTTCTATTAACTACTGCCTCATAAGAACGTTTTGGACCTCCGGAAAAAGGCTTTTAGGTCTCGTAATTACTAACTTCGTTGCATTTCAGGAGCTCGGTAACAATAGTGAGTGATTAGCGCAACCCTTGACACACATAGTTGGGCCCGCACGGCCACTCTAGTGGAAAATGCTAGGTCTCGACGCCCGCGCACCGCGGCCAGCGCGGCTGCACGCTCCTTAGCGACGGAAATTACGCTGTCGCCGACACACACGTCAAACTACACACTACAAGAGAAAAACGACCGTTGACATAAGACTCACGATAACTTTTATCCTCTGATAACAATCCTCGGGTTTTTGGGAACTTTACCTATACTGTCAGGCTTCTTTCAGGAAGATTAGTATTTGTTTATCCATGTGACATTAATAAAACCTCTCTGACATCATCAGTAAAACACGTTTCATAATATTATATTATTATTTTATATTGAGAGACTAGCTATGAAAGTTGGAGAATTGTTATTAGTCGGGTCGTCGGCGTCTTTGTTTCGCGACAGCGCTAAGTAAAGATATGAACGAGCGCCGAGTCGCGTCGCATTGTTACAAGAATCCCGTCGTGTAGTCACAACTCTCGAGCTGTATAATTGGCTCCATTTGAGCGCAGCGGACCAGAAAGTCGCGTTCCTTTGAAAGATTTCAGTCGCACGACTCCGTATCCGGAGCAAGGCGCAAGGCGGGCATAATGGGAGCACTTTACACCCGGCCACACTCAGGAAATAAGCTTACGAACTTCGTAAAAGCAATTCCTACTCTCACATGAAATATAATGCGATGTGACCGCTTTATATTTATAAGGATTTAGAAGATCAAACTGTTTTAGAGACGGGTCCTTTGTGCTGGCTCGCTGGAGTGGGGGCGTTTTCTCGCCCACGCTTCAACCTTTTCATTTTATAGTATTTTCTTCTGAACTATATAAGTATATGATGGTACCTATGACATAAAAAACGGTACTTTAGATAAAAAAAATAAACAGCAACATCAAATTAAACAACAAATTGAAGATAGTCAATTAATTACCGATGATAGTTAGCCACTGGACATAATTGCCTACTGCGTTAATGAAGCTATACTATCTCTACAGTTGGCAGTTACATCATTAGCGTCATCTTCATGTTTTACTCATTCTTCATGCAATCATTACTCTCAAAGACTTCATTCCATTGTCAAGTCAGAGGGGCACTTCTCGTATTTTGAACAATCGTTCGCATTCGCATCACAGTCGCAAACTATTAAACACCCTCAAATTTTAACTACATTATGACAAGTGTATGAAATTAATTCTCGCTGAGATGATATTACGATGTGATCGTTTTTTAAGTACAAAAATTGGCCTTTCGTTCATTCACTTACTTACTAGATTTTATTTTAATTATTGAAAATCCTAAACGGTTTGTTGTGTTGTTTCAGAACGGTTATCCGTCTCGTCGCCGCTCGCTTGTAGACGATGCCAGGTTCGAGACACTAGTGGTTAAACAGACCAAACAAAGCGTTCTTGAAGAGGCCCGCGCCCGCGCCAATGGTAAGTCTATTGAGGATAAACCCGAACAAATGCAAAACCAACCAGTGATAATTTACAAACTTGATTTTGAAGAGTATTCGTGGAATTTCGTGGCTTCAACAGAGAAATCTGCGCTTTGTGAAGGACAACTAGCTTCAACTTTAATCGAGATTCAATTTTGATACTCGGAAAACTACCGATCGATCCTTGAAATTTCGGACGACCGCGATTGAACTCAATGTCACAATTCCGAGTTTTAATGACCCTTCGTATAACATGTGACTTATATTATGAAGCATAATGAAAGCAAACTTGCTTTTGAAACCGCAATAAATTCGCTGTGATAAGAATAATGTGTTGGACGAGCCGTGCGACTTTAACACCCAAATCGAAACCGTCATTTTTCTTCACGTTTATTATCACTTTCTTTTTATTTTTACGTTCCGTTTGTTATTTTTATTGTTTACTTATTTTTGTTATTTTTCCTTTTTTTATATTTAGACTCTGGCTTGGAATCCGATTTTATCCAAGACGGCATTCATATTGGCAATGGTGATAACTCCCCGACTGTCGAAGATGGAACCCAACAAGATGAAACTAAGAACGGTCACCTCGGTAATTGTCTTTTATGCTGATTTGAATATTATTCGTTGCTCATTATTTTTGTTTTATTTTTCTTATTTTTTGTTTTTATTTTCGTTTCTATAGCTGATGCTGATATCGGTGATGATGCCGGGAAAACGGACGACGGTCAGTATTTGTTATTGTGTATTTTGTTTATCGACACCTATTTTTATTAAATTATGGCATCGTGTTCAATGTGTGATGCGCTTACAGATTATACTCTGACCGAGGAAGAGGTGATCCTGCAGAACGCTGCAAGTGAATCTCCCGAGGCAGAGCAGGCGATCCAACTAGCCGCGCTCTTGCTGCGCATGCGAGATGGAATGGGCTCCCTGGCGCGCATCCTCAAGACCATCGACAACTACAAGGGGTGCGTCCAGCATCTCGAAACTCGTCCTTCCCAACTCACCGGTGTCCAGTTCGATGCTCTCGTCAAAGTGAGCATGTCTCGCATCAACCT
Source organism: Mamestra configurata (assembly GCA_002192655.3). Classification (NCBI taxonomy): domain Eukaryota; kingdom Metazoa; phylum Arthropoda; class Insecta; order Lepidoptera; family Noctuidae; genus Mamestra; species Mamestra configurata. Next base: position 449,371 of record NDFZ01005260.1, on the reverse strand, counting down.
GTTGCAACTTATCAGATCTCTTCGTCAGTCAACCTCTTTCGCTGGAGTTAACCTCGTATCCGAGAACAACATGTCAAGCAAAACCCCGTGGTTCCCTCGCCACGCTTCGGATCTCGATAACTGCAATCATCTCATGACCAAATATGAACCTGAATTGGATATGAACCATCCCGGTTTCGCCGACAAGGATTACAGGGAGCGCAGGAAGCAAATTGCCGAGATCGCGTTCGGTTACAAATACGGAGACCCGATCCCGTCCATCAGCTACAAGGAATCGGAAAACGCGACCTGGCAGCGAGTGTTCAATACCGTGCTGGACCTGATGCCGAAGCACGCCTGCAAAGAGTACAAGGTGGCGTTCGGCAAGCTGCAGGCGGCGGACATCTTCGTACCGCAGCACATCCCGCAGCTGGAGGACGTGAGCAACTTCCTGCGCAAGCACACCGGCTTCACGCTCCGCCCTGCCGCAGGCCTGCTCACCGCCCGCGACTTCCTGGCCTCCCTCGCCTTCCGAGTCTTCCAATCTACCCAATACGTTCGTCACGCCAACTCGCCTTTCCACACTCCTGAACCGTAAGTACCCATCTACCATGCACTTTCATTTAACTGTATAGCTTGTCGGCCATCATGATATTTTTACAATTGAATTCCGGTATAAATTATTGTAAAAAGTACATTTTCTCATGAAAATGTATTTATTTAATTACCTACCTGGAAATAGTGGGTATGGTTATGATCGAAATATTCATTAACGATAATTAAATTAGGTTCAAAATGATTGCCTTGACGCATCTTTTTAAGGAAATGTTACGCAACAAGTCCTTGTTAAGTAAATTGTTCAATAATCATAAACCAATGTAGAACAAGCCACGTAATTAGTAACAAGTATTCTGCTTCAATGTAATTCTTTCCACGTAAGTAATTCATTTTGTCTAGGCGCGCGCGTATTCAGCATCCTTGAACATAAAACAATTTGCGAGTCCGAAGAGAGGTCGGCGCAGTGTCGTGATGGAACCGTAACTTTGTTAAATTGAATCGCTCGCTGACTATATAACTAAGTTACACTTAACGACTACAGGAGCCAACAATTTGCCATCAAAGGCGATAGTTATAAATGAATCGCCTCGTTCCATCAAACTGTAACGTACTTTGTCCTACTTTATGGACTCAAGAATTTTGTTCCATGACAGTTTTTAATTACCTTATTGAAGATAGGATTCGACAATATCTAACAATGAATTTGTTTGTTTGCAGCGACTGTATTCACGAGCTCCTTGGACACATCCCGCTCTTGGCCGACCCTAGCTTCGCCCAGTTCTCGCAAGAGATCGGTCTCGCATCTCTTGGCGCTTCGGACCCCGAAATCGAAAAGCTCTCTACCGTAAGTTTCGATCCTAAAAGCCCTAATTGAATAATGATTATAACATTTTATTTGTGGCAATGCGAATATGTAAATTTTGTGAATGGGCCCAGCTGTTGCGAAATGTATCTTAACAGTGTTGGTGAATTAATACGCCCGATGGCGGTGGTTTATAAACGATGTTGTCTTTGCTTAGGTGTACTGGTTTACCGTGGAGTTCGGGCTGTGCAAGGAGAACCAGCAGCTGAAGGCCTACGGCGCCGCTCTCCTGTCTTCCATCGGCGAGCTGCTGCATGCCCTGAGCGATAAGCCGGAGCTCCGACCCTTCGAGCCCGCGTCCACCTCCGTGCAGCCCTACCAGGACCAGGAATACCAGCCCATCTATTATGTAGCCGAAAGTTTCGAAGATGCCAAAGAAAAATTCAGGTAATTGACACACTTGAACCTCTATAACTATGGGAAGAATTATGTGTATTCTTTTAGAATACACATAATTATAATAGCAGTTGAACTAACTTTCTTTCCTTGTGACAGACGCTGGGTGTCGACCATGTCGCGACCCTTCGAGGTGCGCTTCAACCCGCACACTGAGCGCGTGGAGGTGCTGGACTCGGTGGACAAGCTGGAGACACTCATCTGGCAGCTCAACACCGAGATGCTGCATCTCACCAACGCCGTCAAGAAGCTCAAGGACTCGCACTTCGAGTAAACAGCCTACCCGTAGTACACTTCCATGGTTCATTGCACGCGGCCTCGCCGCATTCTGTATAGCTAGTGATATAATAGATGTAAGACTGTTGTTGGCGTGTGTGGAGCGTATGTGTGAGCGATTGTGAAAACCATCCGATGGTACTTCGTTGAATTCCTTTTTGTACCTTATTGTATTATTTATTATGCCAGCTCATTGCCCGGGTCTCGGAAACTGCACGGAACTCCTGATTGCCCATTTACGGAGCCTGTGTGCGTTTGCCGAGACCTTTACTATTATTATCTAGTGTTAATTTATAATTTAATGAAACACAAATAAATAAAAAATGGAGCACCAAAAATATATAAAAATGAATCATAAAAATAAATATGCGTTTGCGTGGAATTCGTTTTTTCATTTGACAACTTCATAAATAGTCACCAAGACCCTACATAATATCTGGGAAAGTATAACCCACTTATAGTTACAGCCAATAAGATGAACTTGGCCAAAAAGCTTCCTTAAAGTAACATCTAAATTATGAGTGTATTACCACAAGATTTGGCTACATCCACAGAAAAAATGTACTAACGAAAAAATATACTAAAGAAATAATATATAGTGGAAGGCAAATGACATGAAAATGGATCACCCATTTTCATGTCATTTACCTTCCACTACATTTCTTAATTCCTTTACCCTACAACACAGTGATAGTTAATTCGCCTCATCGATTTAAAGCTTAATACTAGAGCTTTATCTCAATCAGATTTAAAAGACATTTAAAAGCAAAATTAAATAAATGGAAGTGAAGGCACGAAGCAATCAGTGAGGCGACGGCGACGGGCCGGAGTCTCGGAGCACCTGTAATAAGATTTGTTCGTCCTCTAAGGAATACGATCGATCTCTTCGAACCTAATCGGATTGTGAAAAAGAGAATATTAATTGACTTTAAGATAGGAACTAAAGAAAGGAAGTTCCAATAAAGCCGCAAAAGAAGGCATTGAAGTGTAATTAAATCTTTATTCTACTTCCTTCCTATACAATTAGCACAATTACAAGTTTTGGAGGTTTTTAGCAGTTCGCACCTTGTTATTGTTCTTCTCACACATCTTATTGTTTAAAGTTTAACTCGTAGGACGCGGCTGCAGGAATTTCGTACGCACTAAGGCCTAGATTCTCCTTTATTTAATTTTAGCTTGCGTGAAGGTTATTTAGTAACTAGTTAACGACGAGCTAACCTGTTATAGTTTTATCTTTTATATTTTACTGTTCAATGCCTTCCAGATAGTTTTTAGTACTTGTGGAATTTAAATTACTTACCCCAGATGTGGACGTGTTTTGATTACTTTGTGTAACAGCTTTTGGAATAATTGGTATTAATTGATTATGCTGTTCCAAGTGATAAATAAGACTATCGATACGTGCTAATATAATTTAATTAGGTTTTGTTGGTGACTGGTCAGTTAAAATAGTGGTTTAAACACTTGCAGAATTAAATTAGAGGTAGAATCATATTGTCATTTCTTTTTTGGTTTCATGCTTTTGTGTACACAACAAACCTAAAATAGTATATTATATCCTTCACAAAATCCAAACCCAAAACCTGTTCCACCAAAAAAATACCAATAACTTGCAAGCGCAAAGCTAACTGGTATCACAGGATCCATAAGAGTATGGGAAAACTTTTAAGATGTTAAAAAATCGTAATAAAAGTAAAGTGTAGCGTATTTAGCGGTGCGTTGAGCGGGCTAGTGGAGAGGCGAGCAGGCCCGATGCACGGCGGCGCGCGGCGGCGCGGCGGCTCGGCGGCTCGGCCTCAACTCGAGCAAGGGCAGGCGGTGAACAAAGCGGCCGGTATCGCTGTATCGCGGCCAGGCGTACGGCCATCGCGTACGCAATCTGCTCGTAATATTTGCGCGAATCAGAAACTATACAAAAATAATATAAGGATCTCTAGGTACATAATACAACGACATTTTATAATGAGACATTCTTATGTTCAGAGGGATCATTCTCGTCATTTCAAGGCCCGTTCGCATTCGCATCTCAGTCGCAATACATCAAAAGTAGGTTAATTAGAGGAGTTTTTAGTAGATTGCGTCTGAGTTTCATTAAATACGAATTCTCTTATTTCTAAGGAGCGTTCGCATTCGCGCCGCCGGCGCAAACTTTCAAAAACAGTAACATTGCGACTTGCGTTTTTCGCTTTTTGAGTACGGTCTACGTGAATAATTGGCCTTAAGATCACAGCTACAGAATACAACGCCATTACAGTAAAGACATTCAAAGAATCAGAGGGCCTAGCATGACATGAACGTTTTTGATGTATAGTAACGTAACATAAAATGTTACCATAACTGTAATACTCGTTTCGCACATAATTGTATTCAGTAATTTGACAGTTTAAAGACAATATTTAATAGTGTATATCGTGTTTTTAAGACAAGTTGTTAAATTTAAAATATAATGTTTGCATACAAGTAAATTATTTAATCTTTTTTTTGTCAAAATCTATCTGACACTCAAAAACTGTCAAGTTACAATACAATTAAAGGTCGAGCTATATTCATATTTTTGTATGATACAAATTGTGTACAGACGCCAGCACATCAAACTACCCGAAACTGTCAAATTTTCCCAATCAACCTTGAACTTGATGATAAAGTTGAAAATCTATTAAATAAATTTGACAGATTGTTGTAGTTTTTTATGTTCTTATTTCACTTGACATTCGTGCTAGGCTCTCCGTTGTTTTTGGATAATTGCTATTGGTGGGCGACTATACTACCAAGAAAACTATGAAGAAGTACATTTACATCTTTGAACGCTGTAAGTATGATGGTAATGCAACACATATTAGGTATGATAATTCGATTTAGTGGTAAGGACTAAATACAAAAAGAACATAGGAAATAACAGGAATAGTACTCTGCCATTTTAATGAGACATACTGACTGAGAATGCTCCTTTTTGTAATAAATTAGATTCTATCAGTAATAGGTAACTTACTATATCGTAGGTACAGTCGGTGTCAAAGGCCAGTGGTTAATTCAAGTGTGTTCTGATATAATTCCTCTGGGCTTGCCATTTACCCAAATTACTTTTCAAAAACTCTTCCTTCATGCTAATTTTATTACACAAGGAACTCCTCTGAAAAACTTCATACTTTGAAACCCAGCGGTTTAGGCGTGCGTTGTCTTGTGTTAACTTTATATTTTTTCTGTTTATTTAGACATTTATGTAATTTTTGGAAGTGATAACTTCTTATGGGAGGATAAACCGCTTCGTAACGTAACGCGTTATGACGCCAGTCTATCTGGCTTCCCTTTCTTTCACGCATACGGCAGCGATAGGCAGCCTGCCTATCGCTGCCTCACTCACGTTAGCCCATATTAACTAGCTCAACAGTTCCTCACTCACTTTAGCCCATATTAACTAGCTCAACAGTTCCTCTCTCACTCTAGCCCATATTAACTAGCCCAACTTAGATTAGTTTAAGTTATCACTTCTGTCGGGCGTTCCGAGACGCACACGTTTTTTTTTTAGTTTTATTATTCATCCTAAACTGTGCCACTCCGGGGCAAGGTCCTACCCCATTCCTTCCATTTCTCTCTTTGATGTTCTTCTTCTCGCCACTTCACCAGGAAGCCATCCAAGCCATCTTCTGCTCCTAAATGACGAAAAAAAAAATGCAGGCCGAGGATATAATTTGATTTCCCAACTATATCGGGGTCGGCTTCCAGGCAAAACGGATTCAGCTGAATACTAGTATTTTATGTGGAGCAGCTGCCTACCTGACATCCACAACCCATTAACTGAGTAACACGGTACTGGGCAAGACTGGTGTCATATTTTCTGGCTACTGACTACTCGTGACGACAACCAAAGATCTATTATTAACTAGCGGTCCCGACGGACGTTGTCCTGTCCGAACGTTTACTTTGTGTATGAAAAATTATAGAAATCGATTGCAGCGCTACCTTTTTTTTTTTTTCAATGATGGGAAATCAACAAATGACTTTTTCCGCTCTGGGTGAAGCGGAAAGGCGTGTCAGACTCTTACTGACTAAAACCCATCCGTGTTCCTTCTAAAGCCCTTTGCGTTCCAGGGCCGCGGTGACTCTTTCGAACAGATTCCGCAACCCTAGATTGCAGCGCTACCTACCGGGTCCAATTGTGAATTTAAACCATTCTCGAATCCCCTTGAACACACACAAAAAATTCATCAACATCGGTCCAGCCGTTTAGGAGGAGTTCAGTGACATACACACGTACACAAGAAATATATATATATTAAGAAGATATGAAATTAGACTTATCAAAAGTTAATATCATGAACCAAAACTAAAATACAATGATTCGTAATTGTTACTAATGGAAACTTTATGAAATGAAACGAAAGTAATGTTGATAAGGTATTTTATGAACCTATGGGTTTTCAATCAAATAAAACTAGCTAGCAGGCATCGCAGCACCTGGCAGAAAGGATTCTTTACTTTTTGACAATCGTCAACACACCACACTTCAATTTGCCAGTCTTTGCCCTCGCATTTTCCCGTCACGCGGGGTCGGCTTTCTTAATTTTTCGGCGCCATTCAATTGGCTGGTAAGCATCATCTGTAAGGCCAAGATTTTGCATATCCTTCCAGACATTTGTCATACATGTAGTTTGCGGTCCGTCTCTTTTTTATAGACACAATATATAATAACGATAAAATTACACTTGTCTTAAGGCTTCAGGAGTCCGATTTCCGACAGCCGAGCCCCTCTATGACCACTCGATATTACAAGTCACAAGAGCTTCCTACGAACTAAGGGGAGTAGAAAATTGTGGGAAGAGAGATTCCCATCACCTCACGACTTCATTAAGCCCAATGAACACTTGTTCGTGAACAGCAGTGGCCTACAAGGATAGCTCTAAAATAAATTGCGTACCCAAGTTTACAATTATAATTTGTCGAATTGCGGCATACTCGTCCATCAAGCTCCCCATGTGAGTGTATGCGGTTCAGACTACGTCCCATTTGCTGAAGCGTCCCAAAAGTGCCTCCATTGCTGCAATAAACGTGACCACCTACTAGGCACATAGACTATAATTTGATTTTTATGAACCGTGGACACAACATGAAGAATAAAATGAAACAGCAATTTTGCACTAAGTCAAAAACAAAAATCAGTTTATTGGTTATATGGTTTACATTGAATTTTCGCTGTATTTTTTATCAATCTAAGAATGAGTAGGTATATAGAATGAGTAGGTATATAGATTGAGTAGATATATGGAATGAGTAGGTATATGTAATTTCTACGACTTACATAGGTATATGAAAACTGTAACTACGTCATAGTGTATGTACTTATTCGAATTTTAAAACATTAATTTTTACTATTTTTTTAAAAACGGATGTCCTTCGGCTGTTGTTATTACAATAGTTACGGATACATGATTTAAAACAGCACCCTAATTGCGTAACACACTTTCTATCAAAATCCAAAGCAATTTGAAGGAATTTTCTAATCCCATGCTTGTTATGTTAGAAAAGCTCGTCTGCTGGACAGCGTGAATGAATATTGTTGAATTATCAAAATGACAGGCATAACCGTTGACTGTGTGTTACGCAACTACCCCGCAAGTTTGAAAAACTATATTTAAGTGGCGACAATCTTGTTTAGTTCAGTGATGTCCTCATTGTCCGATAGGATGACAGTGTAGCTGTTTTTCAATGACGTCACTTGATTCTGAAGAGCCCGAAGCCTTATCTCAACCAATTCAAAATTTTCTTGAAGATTGTTAATTTGTATTTGCATCCGTTGGCGAATCTAAAAACGAAAACTAATTAATAAAGGAAACTAATTAATTAAGAGAACTAATTAATGTAGATTGTTTCCATATATAGCTGTTTGCTTTCTTTTTACTTTCATAGTAACCCGATATCTTAGATATTAATATTGCTTTAATTTTTAAGTTTTATGTGAACGAAATTAATTAAAAATTGTCGTTCTCACAAAACAAACAAAATTAGCTTATTTGATAGTGAATTTTACAAAGCTAATATTAATTTTATATGTTTGAATCTGTATCTTTGAATGGGAGTTTATTGATAGACGTTAAGGTTCCCGATGAACAGACGCGACGCGACAATCCGACAACGTTACCAAAACTCAAACTAAAAAAACGCATCACATATCATTTACGAGTATTTCATTAATGAGAACACAAAGGTACTAAAATAAAACTCAATAGGGTATTTGACTACAAAAAAAAGCAATACAAGTGAATACTTATATGACAAATGTTACTCAAAAAGTTCGATTTTTGAAAAAATAAATAAATCGATGGGAATAGAAAAGTTACATGCTTTGGAAACTATTCTTCTATCATTGTGACGAAAAACTTCGCTTTATAGGATTCCAAACATCCGTAAAAACGGAACCCTTAAAGATTCGCTCGGTTGTCTATCTGTCTGTCCGTCTGTCACAGCCAATTTTCTCTGAAACTACTGGACCGATTCTGTTGAAGTTTATTATTCTGTTTATATTACACATACGAACTTTTGTGACCCAAACACGGACGCATCACGTTAATGATAGTAGATTATGCACCGAGGGGATAAGGCAATGTCGGGATTCGTGAGTTAAGATTGATTCGCGTTTAGTCACGAGCGAAGCAAGGGAGTTAATACAAGAATCCTGAATATAGTGAGGGATTCAAGCTAGTCCAAGGTATGTGCTCAAGCCATGAAGAGAGGTGGCGTGGGACGGCCCCCGCCGGTACGAACAGGTCGTACGTCCGAAGCTGTGCCCCCAGTTCACCGGCAAGAATATTGTACTGAATATCATTATAACCCGCTGGGCAATAATGTGATTTGAATTTGGAACCTCACTTACGTGCCGCTCGCGAGCTATAATGACGTACTTAAGGTTAGGTTTGCATGACTTATAATTTGACGTTTTCGTGCAGGTGGTGTAAAAATAAATGTTGAGTACGGGACACTTTTAGAAAACTAAAGTTAGTAGTAGTAGTAGTTAGTAGTTTTTCAAACGACGTACCTAGCAATTACTAACTGGCAAAAAGGAAAAAATATTTTAAAATTAATGGTTTGAAGTTATTTAAGAAATATGACGAAAAATTACCATTCCCCCCTACTTTACCTCCGAAAGTACCTCCTACTTAGTCTAAAATTTTTAAAATTACAGTTCTTTGCCTATACGTTACAGGAAAATCTATAAGAAGTATATGGTTTTAGAGTAACATGTTACAAAAAATAGATTCGGACGGATCCCTTTGCACTCGAGTCCGACTCGCACTTGGCCGGTTTTTTTTTTATTTGTGCCATCCACTATGAAGATGGCGCGAATTCAGCAGCCCAATACATTTTTCTCAAGCTGTAGAAGTCATACCTACTCTAATTACGACCTACTCGATCGTAAGTATATGTACTTCGGGAAATAGCTCTGGGCGGAGCGGAAGGAATTGTCAGACTCTTACTGACAAAAACCGACCCGTCTCCCTCCAAATGCCCTTTGCGTACCTGGGCCACGGCAACTCTTTTGAACAAAATCCGCAACACCTAGGTATACTTAGATCAACTAATCAAGTTATACTAATTATCCAGTACAGGTATTCCAATCTTATAAATTTAATGCTACTTGTATGTAGATTATGCATTATTAATAACTTTATCACATTGATAAAATGCGCGCAGTTATTAAAGTTCGTCTGTGACGTACGCTTGCAAAAATAACTGAGGGCAAACGTGATTTTGGAATATTTATTATACAAAATACATAACATCTTGATAAGTAAATTAGATATTTATTTTATATTCGATGTTCCTGATACTTATACCAGAAAACCGAATCTTGTAACAATTAAAAAGCGTTCAAATGCAAGTCGAAATATCATCTCAACGACAGTGTCAAAAACTTAGTCAAAATCTAAGGAAATTAGAGGCGTTTTTGAGAGTTTGCGACTGCGATGCGAATGCTCCTTAAGTAAATTGCTACTCTGGTTACTCCTACCTGCGCAGTTCGGCGGACGGATATATGCTCAGTGATCGGCCGAAAACTGCACTGCGAAGCTTAGATCGCCGAGCATTGAAATATAGACCTACCCAGAATAACTATTAAGTTCAATTAATAAATTAAAAATCCTCTGTCGTCCCGTCCGCCAGCCTACGCAGGCCATAATAAAGTCGCTTGATTGCGCTCGCTCTAAAAGATAATAATAATTGTCACACTTTAGAAACCTGACAGCTTATGCATGAGTGAATTAATTTTTAGTTGCCAACAGAAATCTCAAAGAACACTAGAAGAACCTGAGTACTTTAACATAAAAAAAACTAAATTGTTTACTGAATTAAAATTTTTAAGTAGGAATATTGTATGATATTTTTTACAAGTCGCAACCAACTGGCTTTATCAACTGTTTAATTAGCGCCCAGTTCCCGTCATCCAATTCATGTTAGGTTCCTTTAAACCCTGCAGGCAGAAATAGGAGCCCCACGCAGCATTTCATGGAATGGCCAATTTTACAACAAGGCCAAGGGTACGACGTATATTCAGTTAGTCTATGAACGAACGTTGTAAAAAATCAGTAATTTACTAGAATTATAAATTATGAAAATTAAATAAGTAGGTATTTCAGATATTTTCGTCACACGGTTACCCTATTCTATGAACGGCCTAAACAACTGCCAGCCCGTTCATTAAATGTTGTATTACACGCATTGGCTGGATGTCATTTAAACCGCTAATTATATTATAACACATTATAATTGTTACCGGAAAATGGCAAACACCGTAAGATTGTAAAATATCGCGTGAAATTGTGAACTATTTTTTCTAAATAAGTCACGGATATAATGGAAATTATTGAATTTGTATGCAATTTATTGTACCTATACAAAACGATTTTGTCATAATTATCGAGATATTAAAATCTAATCAAGATTTATTAAAATCTTACGGAGTCTGCAATTTTCCGGTGACATAATTAATAACATAGAAATAAGGGAGCGGGAATGATACTGAAGAAAAGGGAGTTAATGGCAGCGTGACGGTTGATAAGGGAGAATGGAAAGAGAAAACGTGTTGCGACAATTGAGTTCGATGAAAGACGCTTTCTTCTTCCATTCTCCATTAACAGAGACAAAGGCAGAATGATAATAATGAAGATCTAAATCATAGCCATTATACAGTTGATTTTTAAAGCCATATATGGAATATTCGTCTAACTGACTCTGAGGTAAAAAATAAATCTGACTTGTGCTTCTTTTTTTTTTTTTTTGACGGGTACCACTCGCAGTTCAACACGCTAGGGCTGGTTACTGCTTAACCGGACTATCCTGTGGTGGCCTCAAATGAATTTAAGGCCCCCAGCCAGGGCTTACAAACTAAATTAAAACTCTCGCTCGCTAGGGCATCCCCTGTGGGATACGTACCTCGGCTAGCGGCGTCATTTTGGGAGGAACAGCAAGGGACAGGCTGGGTCATAACATTATTTGGGGAGTTTAAAACTACTGGCTCAGCGACGCGGGCTGGCTCGGTAATCAAAGGTCGGGGAGGGTTATTACTGGGTCTGATTTGTGCAAGTGGGACTTACTACATTAATAAATCAAGTCAAGTTATGCTTCCTCTGCCAGTATTAATTTATATTCGTTTTTCCTGATTTTACATAGGTAAGCTTGCATACTATTCAGATAACATTTGAACCTATTAACATAACTATGAAGTTTTTATTAGTCCATTTTACAATATTATTATGGCATCTCTATTTGGAGAGGAACTGTGAAAACAATAATGATTGAGCTAGAATGAGCCCAGAGAGCTATTATCAAAGTTATCTTAAAAAAAACATTTCTTTACCCCTCTGACTTCCTGTAAATAGTTTCAAGTCCTACGTGTTCGCCAACTGTACATTCTCAATGTTACCTCCGTACTCACAAAACCATAAAGCTAGCCAGACTATCACTTTATAATTTCTAAACGCGTCTTTCATAAACGCTGCAACGAACTACCTCTCTGTTAGCTAGACGCTGTACCGCATACCTTGATAACCTGGTTTATAATAATCTCTTCTTGTAAAAAAAAATGTTATTAAATGGCTATTAGGTCTGTCGTGCGATGAATCGTAGCAAATTCTCACATGTTTTAACTGGGAATACGATCACCATCACCGGCATTAACATATACACACCACGCACATACAAACACACATCTCATTATTTTGTTTTCTGTTTTAAGTCGGTTACTTCAAAAATGGAGGTTTTAATGCGGATGTATTTTTTTCTCTATGTTTTTTACCTCATAACTCCGTCATTTATGAACCGATTTGAAAAATTATTTGTTCATGTGAAAGGATATTCCAATTAGTCCCATAGAATTTTCATCATCAAAGTCGGTTCAGAAGTTTGGTTTTTAAATCAAAATAGCTGGAAAATATATGTCGTCCAGGTAAACGAAATTGCGTATTTTGATTTCCTGTGACTTTCCAGTAGTGTTGTTAGATGTGAGGTACCACTAAAAAGTGAAAATGAAAAACTTTTTTACAAAAAAATTAACCAACTTCCAAATTAACAAAAAAAGTTAACGAATATTCGCATCGTTGCTTGCGAATACGAATGCAAATGTAGAAACATTTGTATTCGCAAGCAACGATGCGAATGTTTGCGAATGCGAATGCGAATATTTATAGAGGCGAATATTTTTGTCTAACAAAAAGGAAATTAAATATGGACTAGAAGATATGAAATGATACTAGGTACAACTGATAAGATTTATATTCTCCTATCTATAATAATATAATAAAGCTGAAGAGTTTGTTTGTTTGTTTGAATGCGCTAATCTTTGGAACTACTACTAGTTGGATACGGAAAATTCTTTTTGTTTATGGTAGCCAAATTCATGAGGTAGGCTATAGGCTATACGGGAACGGGCAAAACGGTATATGCGCGTACAAAGTCGCGGGCAAAAGATAGTTTACCTACTTATATTTTAATAAAAAAATATCATGGAACAGTCTTGAAGTAAGTAGGCAACTAAATGAGTAAGAGACTTTCTCTTTTGTTCTTATAAGTCTAATGAAAATATTAACAAAATCACAACTAAACTGAAAAAAACAACATAATGTCCTTTCTGAGAAAATTCAAAATCTAAATTAAAATATCTTTGGTAAAAAAGAACTTGTGAGGTTTAATCAAATTAATAATCTAATGATCCAATTTTAATGAGTCATGTTACAATCATGTAAGATTTGTACCTACATTCAAATTCAACATACTATACCTAACCAATATTTTTAAGTAATGTTACAAATTCTATTTACAAAAAAAAACCAGCCAAAATAAACTTCTAAAATCCACAATGTTTGAATTTTTTTTTTTTGTCCTAACTTCGTTCATTCACTCTGTATCGGCTCGACTATGTTCGGCTCAGCACGGTTTAAACAGGTACACGAAATGTCAAACCTCTCTAACATTTTGCGCGCATTTTATTAGAAAGTTAACATTCGCATTCGCGAATGTATGAGATAAATATTCGCATTCGCATTCCAATGTGAAAAATCCAACATTCGTTACATCACTATCTACTACAAAGTATAAAACAACTTTAATTTCGGAAGACGATGAAGAAAAAACCAAAAACACCGACTTCCGAAATTAAAGTTATTTTATACTGAGTAGTGTTTTTTTTTTATTTGGTATTAAGTTGTATTTTTCGTAAAAAGTTTTATTACTTATTTAATTTTTAACTTTGATTTTTTAGCTAAGTTTTATATTTTGAACAATACAATTTTAAGCTTAAGATATCACCTAGATTTAATTTTGATTTGATCTCATTATTTTTTTTTATTTTGATCTTTATTTAGTAATACAAACTGTTGCAAGAAGCTCTTTGTATCGAAGTGTACATGTTAGATGCTACCTAGTAACAGACCGACACTAAGTTAGGCTAATTTTAAGGTAATAATTGTAACAATGGCTCAATAAATTTGAATATTAAGTTATTATTAGGAAAATGTTGTTAATCTTGCTTCTATCACGTTTATTTAATAAAAAAACAATCATAGGATATCATAGAAGGGAAGGACGCAAAAAGGAAGGAAAATCGCAGGGCAGATTATTGGCAATGAAAACTTACCTTAGATCTATATGGGGAATACTCGCAGTGCTTACTACTTTAATATAATTCCAAATTGTATATTACGATGTACTGATAGAACGTATTAAATACCTCATCCCTCTCCTTTTGACAAGCTCTGCAATGCGCTCGGCTCTGAATCAACTGTCTTTCAAGTTCTGATATCTGGGTTTGGAGGTATCTGCGCATGGAGTCAGCCCTTTCTTTGCATCGACTCAGAGATCTAGTATTTTCAACTCTAAGTTCTTCTAAGTCCTTCAGTAACTGAGCGCATTCATTAGCTTTCTCCTTGAACCTTAGCTCTTGCTGTGATAACTTTTCTTCGACTCGCATTGACTTGCCTCTAAATAAAATGATAACATTACCTATATGTACAATGGGGAGACATCGATACGACAATAAATGAAAACAAATTAAAAATAATAATCTTTCCAACAACACAAATCGTCAAAAAAAACCTCAAACTAGTTAAGAATTATGGACGAAATAACGACGAATATTCTGACGAAATATTCTAAGCAGTCTATTGCAATTAGTGACATCAAATCTGTGATTTTTCTATCACACAGACAATATATTCGTATAAAACAAGTATTCCCAGTGTTTTGATTTATTGTTGTATCGTCGTCTCCACCCTGCATGTTAAAAAAGGTTTGTGTCGTACCTAATCCACTCAACAATCCCTTTCATTAGATAGCCATATAAAGAGGGTGCGAAAAAAAATATTCGCCATCTTTGGATTAAGAATCATGTTACAAGACTTAAGCTTACCATGCATCCATCCTAAACGAGTACAAAATTTCAAACCAATCAGTTGGGGAGAACTGTTTCAAAATTCAGTAAAATAAAACCTATTCATACATACTTAGGTAGGTACTAACTAACCAATAAGGTGAGTAAAAACACGAGACTGAGTTATCCTCTAGACGTTTTATAATTAATGCAAAATGACGATCACCAGTTTCCTTATTAACAGATACAAGGTCGGGTACGAAATTAGTGCGGGATGTTCCCGTAACCCGCCTTTAGATCGCGCAGGAATATGGGTAAGAGATTGATTGCCCACATGGAATGAGTCATCTGATATAATCCTTATCAAGACGTGTGAAGTGCCTATATGGATGTATTTACATTGGCCATTAAGATCTTTATTAATTGCCAACATATATCGCAAATTTCGACTCATGTAGGTAACCTGCTAGTTAAGATTAAGAAACTTACAATTAAGATAGCAAACAACTTAGAAAATGACGAAACATGTCATATACCAAGTTAATCTGAAAAGGAAATATATTAATAAACCTCACAAATTTAAATATTATGATAACGTTTGAGGAGTGTTAAAAACTTGAAAATTTACTTTGCCACCTAAGCACTCATCAGAAGACTTAAAGTCACCCAAAGTGCAAAGGGGAGGAAAATGCTCGGAGTCTCCTTGAGTGATGGAACCACAAATGAAGATATCCGCAGGGTTAACTTATGTGGCAGTGGGCAGGACAGTTAGTCGATGGGGCCGTAAGGTTCTAAAGTGGCGACCGCGTACTAGAAGACGCAGCATTGGAAGGCAACCCACAAGGTGGGCTGATGACCTGCGGCCTAATTGTGTTAGAGCCCTTGTCCACGGGCAGGTTTTTTCTCGGGTGACGGAATCCGGCGTTTTGACAGAGAAGGATGACGGATGACGGAGACTGATCA
Source organism: Mamestra configurata (assembly GCA_002192655.3). Classification (NCBI taxonomy): domain Eukaryota; kingdom Metazoa; phylum Arthropoda; class Insecta; order Lepidoptera; family Noctuidae; genus Mamestra; species Mamestra configurata. The sequence continues at coordinate 433,484 of NDFZ01005260.1, read as the reverse complement.
CGTTTGTCCACTGTGCCCGGATCCGATCCGATCTCGAACGAAATATCACTCAAATGCGGTGTAAGTAAGATATCGTGTGCACGTGCATTTAATATGGAATTTACGTTAGAACGCCGACAACTTCTTGCCATATTATTGTCCGTACGAAGACGCAGGAGACAAAATTTTTGGGTTCACCCTCTTCTGCAAGAGAGATACCTCGAAGGAACATTTTATACATGCTATAAATTACGACGACATGAAGATACATTTTTCAATTATTTTCTTTGTAGTGTTTTATATATTTGTATTACATTTACTCCTGATTGAAGCTCCGGTTTAGCGGTTTATCCGATTAAGCGAAATCCCCGGTGCCCGTCAAAAGAACGGATGTCGGGTCTCGTCGGCCGCTTCTTCGGTCCGGTTTTTTATCGGCGAGAGGGACGCCGTGGACAAACGGCGTAAACGTGTTTACGCAAAGGCACTGTGCTGTCCTTTGCCTACAACTCGCCTAAAATAAAGACTTCCTAATTGTGTAAAACACCTAAAGTCAATATTATAAAATAAAAATGCGTCATGTGATTTAACACCTTAGGTGCCGTCGGCCCAAGTTAGCAGGCTACTCAATCCAACACATTTTCGTCTGGGAGCTCTGGGATCTTAGACTAGAACTAATGTACCTATGTACCTGTGGGCGTGGATAGCCAAGTTCGAGACTATGAGAAATAGCGAATACCACTCATAGGAGTCTCGGCTCTGTTTCTGATGAAAGCTTAAACTGTCAACACAAAAACTCATAACAAAAGAAAATTGAAAAGGTCGCGTCAAAAAAAATTGTTGTTTCGTATACCTTACAGTTTGATGTAATCGAATCAAAGGGAAAAGTTATACTAACTTGTATTCCTCTAAATTTTTGGACATTTCCTCAATTTCCTTGCCTTTATCTTCGAGGGCCGCTTTCAAAAGTTTATTTTCATCGATGACTTTAGTTTTTTCGACCTTCTCTTGGTTCAAATTGTTCACAGCGACGATCAACTGTAACCACATTAAGTTATATTAATTGTGCATCGAGATGATATTATAAACAATATCATCTTGAGGCACAATCAATTCTGGTGAAGCTTCAGAATGCTGCCTTCACATTGTTGTTCTTACAGTCGTCAAAGTTATTAAGGCCGAAGTTATTAAGGTCTTGCCCAATCTTAGCGACCAGGATTCGCCGCTCAGAGGCCCACGCAGGGCACTCCTCGAGCGTGTGCTGCGCAGAATCCAGGTTGCTTCCGCAATGGTGGCAATTTGCCGTGGCCTCTCGCCCAATCCTATTCAGGTACTCACCGAAGCAACCATGTCCGGTCAGCACCTGAGTGACTCTGTAGGACATGCGCTCCCCTCTTTTCAGGCAGGCTTCGAAGTGCGGCAGGACGGCTTCGACAACACGCTTGCGCAAAAATTGCGGTTGCTGTAGCCGCTCGCGCCACCGCTCGAGCGCGTGTCGCCGTTCCTGCCGCCTTAGCCTTACTAAAGCAATTCCTGACACGCTATTGCCACTTTGGATACGTACCTACCTACAATATAGTGGTAATAACCTGGATACAAAGGTCATTGACTTCTTTTCATGATTGATGGTTTGAAGTTTGATCATACGAATCGTTAAGCTCCTTAAAGTCCTAAGTTGAGCTACACGATAACTGACAAATGCCTACCTACACTGTTTGGACAGATCCACTTGAAGCTGTGTGGTGCTTTCCTTAAAAGATCACCTCAGACACCTGAGGGTGTTACACCTATATTTACACCATGATATTACCTAATTGTATGGACCTTAGAAGAGACTGTGACCTCTCAGTTTGTTTCACTGTTTTATCTCCGAGTAGTCTAGCTAAGAAAAACTGGCCTCATCTAGTTCAATTCAACAAAAAAATATTGACGTGTTAAAGACTTATTTGTAACCTACCTATTTGCAAAATAAAAATCTTATCTTATGGTTACAAAAAACAAAAAAACTAAATATAGGTACTCCGACCAAAAGACTGGCCCAAACTAGCAAAGGATAGAGTTTGTCGAAATGGGAGAATCAGAATCAGAATTATTTATTTGCCAGCAATGTAGGTACAATATTCAGATGGTACAGAATTGAGTGTTTCCGCTACATTCTGCCTTACGGCTTGCAAAATCATTATTTTTTGTAGTTACAATACAACAATTATCATTGACTTAATATGTCATCGAAATTCACATAAATAACTCAATTGTCACCTAATTATAGTCGATTACCAAATCAATAAGCTTATCTAGGAATTATAACAAATTATTATCATTAAAAATGTCAATTACAAGTAAAATTAAGGTACCAACAGTTATAAATATTTATCATTCAGGAAGTCATTAACAGAATAGTAACATTTTTCTAATAAATGTATCTAGTCAATTTAGTTTTAAATATACGAATGGGGTGTTCTTTTAAATTATGCGGAGTTTTATTATAAGTATATGACAGGCCTTATTTTATATTTAACTATATGTAATAATTTATTATATTGTAGTCTTATAGAACCTGAGCGTAATCTAATGTTGGCTACTGTCGGAAATAAATTTAAATTCGACCTAACAAAAATGAAGACTTCCAATATGTATAGAGACGGGAAGGTTGTTGTTGGAGATGGAGGCCTTCGCCCAGCAGTGGGACAAAATAGACTAGATAGATAGTAACGAAGGTGTTTTGCGAACCTTCTCCTTGACACGATGTAGTTCGCTAGAAAGTTGTTGCGAGTTGTCTTCAGCTAATCGTTGCAGTTGCTTAGCTTCTTGCAGCTGTATTTGAGCTCCTTTTAGCAAATCTGGCAGGGGAGCTAACTCTTGCAGTTTCTCTTGAAATTGCATCTGTCATAAATACACTGCTTTAGTAAGAAAATAAGTACGATAAAAGTACAACGTAAAACTTAAAGAAATATTCTCTAAAATGTACGCCTACCTGCCTATTGCCTTATTAGCAGCATGGCTTTGTCCTAACCATTTTCCAATAGGTACTTATTAGCTTTTTACATCTGAGTTTCAAACCAAAACAGTTAAGAAGGTACCTATTCAAACCATTGACTTTTTATTAGAAAACCCAATAGCACTTGGACAGTCTGTGATTCGAACCACTATCTACTCTAGTAAATGCTTGCGCTTGTTAATCCCTACATATTTACTCAGAAGGTTTAATAATAATATCCTTTTTGTTTAAATGGCTAACCGCGCCATCTGTTCTTTGACTCCAGAACTAAAAAACACTGTTGGCTTCTAAGATGGCAAAAGTATTTGCTCGCTTCTTATAAGGTTTATCTCTTCGGCACTAGATGGCGCGGAGCGTCTAACAAGAGGGAAGAGAAACTGCTGTTTTTATGCCACCAGAAAATTACAAACGCCGTAAGATTGTAAAATAACGCGTGAAATTGTAAACATTTTTTCTTTAAAGACACGGATCTATTGGAAACATTGAATTTAGATTGTATACAAAACGATTTCTTCATAATAAGTATATCGAGAAATTATAATCTAATAAAGATTTATTACAATCTTATAGAGCTTGCAATTTTCCGGTGATATGTATAACATGAAATTGTGTACCATTTACCTTCATCTTTTGTATTTCTACCTGTATTTGATCGGACACTTGCTTGTTATCGAATTCTATAACGTCTAACTGACGCTTCAGCTCTTCTACTTGTTGCTGTGCTTGAAGATACTGCAAATAAGTATAATAATGACAAATAAATTACCAACTAATAAATAGGAATCCAGGATTTGTGCATGGTAAAAACAATGTAGTACCTAATATGCCTAATTTGCGCCAAATATAATTTCCATTGTTGGGTGCAAGTCAGGAGCTCTGCTGAACATTTGCCGACAAAGACAGCCACCGCCAGTCCACTCCATGCACCCCAATCCCCATAGGTATAAGTAGGTACCTAACTAGGGTAGGTAATAGGGTAGGTACCTACTGGCCTCACTCGATAATCTACCCCAGTCGTCCGAAGCTTAGCGTAGGTAGCACGAGGGAAACTTTATAAGCGAGGTTTTGTGGTGGCGAGTTGGCGCTAATAAAATATTTTGCTATCAAATCAAAGCGTGCTCCATCGTCGACCACATCATGGCTTTTCATCAGATGAGATTATCGTCAAACATCAATATTTAATAATAAAAAATCTCAGTGTGCTCAGGAGACTGCTACTCGTCGCAGAATCGCAGCTGCTCGTCCTTACCAACCCTGACAACAGGGACTGTCTATTCTTGAGAAATAATTCCGAAATTTTAAGAAAAGTATAAAACCTGACCTTGACACGATACTCTTGCAGCTGCTCGGATTTCTCCATTAAAGAAATTTTCAATTCTTCCGTTTCCTCCCTCAGATCTCTGACTTGCGTTTTCAAAACCGCCATTTCTTCATCGGAATATTTTTTCGTCTCCTATTGTTACGGCAAAAATACAAAGCCAATTACTTATTGAACAATCACGTAGGAATCTTCCTAACTCATTATTTCACATGGAAAACTTCAGTAGGTACATAAAACAATAGGTAAGTAACGATGATGAATTTAAATACTTACCGAGAATAGCTACTTTGGGCCGCGTTCTAGAATGATGTCAAATCTCTTGGAAATCCCTACTGAAATCGAGTTTTAATAGTAAGATTCATGATTGAGTTTTGTTCTACAATACGGCTGGAACGACTGGCAAATGGTGATGATGATTTTACTGTTAACAGGTACCTTACTATTTATACCTAACTGTTGCTTTAAATAAGATACCTACCTATCTACATTCATAGCTATTTCATGATCCCAACTCCTTATAGGTGAGTGCACTGAATTCAATTGGGAGGTAGGTACCTAACTACCTAGATCAAATTAATGTAGGTAAAGCAGCTATGACTACGTTTTACTGTATGTTTTGAAATTCCGCATTGTTTCTGCTTGCATTCTTCCTTTTCAATTATAAGTGGTTCTACAGCTAGCTTCAACAAAATATTCAATTAAAATAAGTAGGTACTTAAATAAAAGCAAACTATATTTCAATTCAGAATTCAAGATAATTATCAAATGGCAAAAACAAATTCCATGTCATACACGGAAATGGAGTTCGAATTCCATTACGACTCATAGGTACCTACTTACGACATTTTAAATTCAACATCAAACACACAATAACTTCGGTCGATTCTTGATTTGGAGGTGTCGGATCGAAATTATCTCGTATTATGAAGTCAAGCATAAATAAAAATAAAGGAACATCGTGCCTTTATATCGGCAACCATTCCAGCACAACAGATACTGTTCAGCTTTAACTCCAAGTCTTTTAGTTTGGCTTCGTATTTCTCTCGCTGATATCTCTCCTCATCAGCTGCATTTTTGGCCCTAATTAGTTCCTCTCGAAGCTTCGCAATCTAGGAAGTAGAAACCGAGAAAAACATTAAGTAGGAAGTTGAACCTTATCTTCCTGGATTTAGGGACGTGTTGCATAATGCCATCCTTTTAAATAACAGAGAGTGCCTAGAGCTTAGCTAGATATTTAATATAACTATCTCCGACTTTTAGTTGCTAATCTTTCGGACAGGCGCATGCGACAATGTGGCAACCTCTTTATTTGAATTGTTAACTAATTCTATTGAAGACCTTTGCCCCATTGCCGGGTCGCGGATCACAGGGGATGCCTTTATTTGTTAGACTGCTTTAGCAATTTAATTTTGTAGGTTAGCTAGTCAGTAAATAGCACATAGGTACGTATCGGATGGGTTAGATACTGTTATATAGCAAAACTCATTAGAAATATAAAGAGACTAGCTTATGCCCGCGACTTCGTACGCGAATATATCCCGTTTTTTCCACTTCCCGTAGGGTTTTCGGGAAAATCCTCTCTTAGTGCTTCCCTACACTGCCCAAGGCAAATTTCAACGTTCTACGACCAGTAGTTTCGGCTGTGCGTTGTCTGTCAGTCACTCAGTTACTCAGTCACTCGGTAACGGAAGAGTTTTATATTTATGTTGATTGATAAACTTACTTCTGGAAACTTTTGGTAGTGCCCTTCTGGTGCGACGTTGTTTGGTTGCATCATAACCACTTCATCAGTTTCCTACAACAATCAAATATTTTTTTGTTATTACTTGCGGGATCATTATATCATCATTTCAGCCGAAATAGGTACGTCCACTGCCAGCATTGGGAGGCCTATGTTCAGACATAGGCCTCCCCCAAGTGTCGCCACGTTGACCGGTCCTGTGCGTGTGGTACCTTTCTACTTGCCTATGTACGAATGTACAAACTTACAAAAACACGACAATTCCTACATACTTGCGCGAGCTACGGCGCGTCCCCTTACAATAATCATGGAACATGGGGAGTCAAGAATGAGACATCTTGCTCAAATACTCAAGCAGACGCTGATCAAAATATGCCTTTTTTTAAGGATGAGATATCATCAAATGACTTCTTCCGCTCTGGGTGGAGCGGAAGGGCGTGTCAGACTCTTACTGACTAAAACCCATCCGTGTTCCTTCTAAAGCCCTTTGCGTTCCAGGGCCGCGGTGACTCTTTCGAACAAATTCCGCAACCCTGGCAGGCTCTGGCCCTAGCGGGCCCCGTCTTCTATGCTGACATCTCTTTGAGGCGCGCGTGAAACACAACGCGCCATCGACCCGGGCCTGGTGGTGATCGGACAGCGAGCCACCCAACGCTCGCCGTCCGCAGGCCCGCGCCTACGGTGGCCGGGGATCGCCCTGCGACTCCCGACGCCCGGGGCGTCTTCTCCTGTTGCGGCGGTTGGGGCGAAGGCCTTGCCTTTCCCTCGCGCGGCCCGCCTCCTCCTTCGCTAGCATTACTGCTTCGCAGAAGGAGGTGACCGCTTCCCAAGCCTCCTCGCTCCGGACCATGGATTCAACCAGGGCCGGACGCGAGATGTCGCCGCCGCCGATCGCCTCGATGAGGACACGGCGGTGCTCCGCCCATGCACGGCAGACCTCCACCGTATGCTCCACCGTGTCCTCCGGGCGATCCTCACAGTGCTGACACCCGGGCGTGACCTCCCGCTTAATCCGAAACAGGTACCTCCCGAAACAGCCGTGTCCGGTAAGTACCTGCGTCAAGCGGAAGGTGAGGACGCCGTGGCGCCTCTCCAGCCACTCCTCAAAGAGCAAACCACCGCAATAGTGGCGTGCCCAATCAAAATATGCCTGGAGCGCACCAAACCATCAAAATAGATCATAAATTAAAGCCAATTTTGGAAGAATTAAGTCATTGTTTCTAGGAAAGCAAGATTTAAGTTTATTAGGTAAAATTAACTTTTTGTGGACATCGACGTCCGACAACTAAGTAAGTCAAAGCACGAATGTGACAAACTATTTCTTTAGATACAATTTAGAGGTACCTAACTGCAATCCTTAATAATTATCTGTTGTTAAAGTTCCTGACTTGGTAGGTACCTACTTACCAAATCAACGATTCCTGATGATTGCTTTTGGTTGTACAAATCCAATCTATCTCTTCTGATTGCTGCTAACTCCATCTGAATCTCTTTGACCTCTCCCTCCATATCACCCAATTGTCTTTGCTAAAGAATTGTGAACATGGGTAAATAAAACTAAAATAAGTACAAGAAGGGATTTTAGGAAATTACGAGACTGCTTCGCCATTCATACAATTTATAATTATTATACATGCATTAAATTGTATTTTTGGGTAAAAACAAATAGGTAATGTACGTACTAAAACTTCCGCACTGTCACCATTATTAACATGTTGTCCTGTCTTTACTTTGTGAAAAGGCCAGAAGTCTGTTTGAGGCATTAACACTTTTATATTTTAAAAGGAGTCGAAAAAATATTCAATATCAATTTATAAAGCAAAGACTGAGTATAATTGTCACTTGATTTCAAAAGAAGTTTATGATTAGAAAGCAAAATATTGCAAAATCAAATAAACTATGCAAAATAATCACAACTACCAAAAATCTTTTAGGAATTGTCCGAAATGTCAATCATTAATCAAATTTTTTTCTAATGGCCAAAGCTTACAAAATAGTATTTAACAAAAAATTACAAAAAGAGTCTTAATAAATAGTGCTTACAATCATTTGTAGAATTAAGTCGTGTCGTATAAAGAAAACTACGAGGATACAAAATTCAGGGAGCATTTTAATTCACTTGAGCGGGAAAGTTTAAGAACTAGTAGGTACTTAGATCACTTCTCTTCTAATATTATAATTTATTAGTTTCGATTTTCCGACTTGTTGCGTTGTCCGGGCGGCACCGAAAACTGTAGACAACAGGGTTGGGGGAGGCTGAGAGTAGCGGGACACGGTATTGATTAATGCAACTGAAACATAAACCAACATTATATAGGTCATCGGGAACAGAGTACCTAAATGTCTGGCTTATTACAACGATTGAAACAGCAGTTTCACGTATTTGTAAAATAAATAACAAATACTTACCGAAATATTGTTGTCGGTAATTCTTTGCTGTTAACAGCAAGTTTCATTCACAGTTTTCGTACTTAACTGGCTAACTACGTTTAATATTTTCACGGTTCACTTTGATTTTGTTGTATTACCAATGTAAGTAAGTACTCAGAGCTCCTCTCACGTAATGACACATGTAGTGTGTCAGAAAGGGACACTAGCACAATTATGTTGACAAATCAAAGGTAGACTGCTTGATGGGATGGAACGCACACAAACACTATGACTATAAAGTAGGCGTGAATTTGCAAGAGTTAGGTGTCGATAATAATTTATCGACTTGTGAAGTACATTTTTTCTTTCGTAACATGGTATTCAGAAACCCGAACGTCTGACCAACATGTTTCGGGTTGGTGGTTGTGAAGTTTACCGCAGTAGCTCCATGTAAAAAGCTGGTATTGAGCTACGTCATGGGATTGGGAAAAAATATGATGTCGAGATCCGAAGGCGTCGAGCATATGGGTACAATGCATGCATTGATAAATTTTGCTCTAAAATAGGATGCAATGCCACGCGCTATGCACTCATTAAACCAGCTTATCTCAGTCCAGTGCTGGACATGGGGACAAAGGCAAATTCCCGTTTCCCCGATCCCATTCAGTCTCTCACTTTGTTGAGAGTCCCAGTCCTTCTATAATCTAATCAGGCTATCAGGCGACATTTCACTTTTGCAATACCTGGGTTTACAATATTTTTAATATTCAGTAGGTAATCATTTTTTCGTTAAAAAGACGCTGTACCTACAATGAATATCACTGTGCAAAATATAGGTATGTCATCAGTTTCAAATTTTATCGACATTTCAAAAACCACGTTTAAAACGGCGCTTCACTGGCCATAGTTTTCAATCTGTGGAAAGCAAAGGTGATTCCACCCTCTGCGTTGCAGCCCGCACCAATAGAAAGTGCTCTGTGGCCCGCACCACACCGTGCCTCGATAGCCGCTGTCACTAATTGCAGCATTGTGAACTCTGCTTTATTACTTTGGCGAAAAGTAAATCCTTCTTGCAAGAATCTTTTTGTAAGTACTTACCTACCTTTGTTGTCCAGATTTTTTTTTCTTTTAAAAGTTATTTGAAATTTGGAAGTTTTCACGGTCACCTTGGTTGAGTTTGCATAAAAATTGACCGTGTATACGTCGGTTTACCCAACGACCTTGGTCACGAGCGCATCCCTCACTACCAAGGACTAACAGAGGGCATTGAGTCGGATCTCGACCGTGTGGACGCCGGGTTTGTCAGTTGGGGCTTGGCCAAAGAGTATAATAAAGATAGGGGGGCATTGGGCTTGGCATTCGACCGCTTGACACCGTGACACGTCACGATCAAGATGAAACGCCGGGAGCGGGAAATTTTGACGGAATTTATAGAATTACCTAATTATTCATTAAACATAAAAAGGGGCCGTCGCCGTCGGTCCGTCTGCCCGCAACGTTCTGTAGGTAGGTAGTTGTAGTAGGTAATTCATCCAAGACTGAACTCTGAATCACGAAACGAATATGAACATCAATTTGGATATTTTGACGAATCGTGAAAAAACACGATTCTTTATGCAATGTGAACTTCCATCCGTCATGAACCACATGATCGTGTACCTATACGATGTGTAGAACAAAATAAAATTTGGTTGACCGAACCAAGGTGACCTCTGTTGGTGGTTGGTTCCAACCGTGTCGTAAGCCTTTGCAGCCTATTTTTGCACAAGAATTCGAAATTAATGATAAAATTAGTTGAAAGTCAGTGAGTCATCCTACCCGAGGAGGTGTGAATTATACCCACGCGTACCTACAAGTTTATTTCGGTCCGAGCTGCTGGCTCACGAACCGGTGACCCTTGGAGAACTAATTGTTGGAGAATCCCCCTTTACGCCAAGAGCTAAGGAAGCCGCTGAACTGTGCCGCCAGTCGCAAGTACCGCTTTAGCCCGCTATAGGCGGCGCTGTATCAGGCAGAGCCACAGTGGGGCAGAGTCAGACCCTCCGTCAGAAAGGATCGCAAGAAATTTACAGATATTTATGAGCATTTTTTTTTTCACGAAATTGATAAGTAGGTACCTAATTGTACGCGCTTCTTTTTTAAATGTTACAATAGGATATTTTTATACATATTTGTGTCTAGTGAGCTGCGAAAACCTCTTAGTGTCGCATCTTTCAAGCGCTTTTTTAAATGGAGACGCTCTTTAGACTGATATGTCGTTGCAACAACATTTAGGTTGTGAAGTAAAGCTTGGTTAAGTACTAAGTTTCTAAACGGTTAATGTTTGTGCCTAATTTCGATAATAAGTACCTACTTGTAAGTTTTTCAAATCCGCACTCGGTTCCAGAGATTTTTTAATTTGATTTATTAAAAGTGTTTTACTTAGTTATTTTTTTATACATTTGCGGTATTTTTTTATAAACTAAATTAGACGTAAGTAGATACCTATTCAATGTTTTGAATGTTTTTTTTATTAACGCCACAAGAATGCTTTTTCATTAGAATAGAATACCTACTCTTTATTATGTACACTATACCTACTTATAAGTTACAGAAAATATAGATGAAGAAAAACATTACATAGGGTGACACAATGGGCGGCCTTATCGCTAAAAGCGATCTTTTAAAGATAACCTTTGGATGGATTGTAAAGAGAGAAGGAAAGATAGTGCTGTAGGTAGTCTTATTTAATTCGTATAATACCTAATGTTTTTTTAAAGATTATACCCGCCTGTTCTGAAATTTATATTAGTTCTACTTCACACGATTCTCCGATAACCCGACCCCAACACTACTGCAAGACAACATGACCCCGATATCACGACACAGGCCCCACGACAACGTGGGAGGCTGGGAGCAGTTATTATTTTAATCCAAAGGGTTTAAAAGAATAGGGTATTTTAATGAATAAATCTTATGAGTTCGACGGGCAGATTTCAGAAAAATATTGATTAAGTAAGTACCTACGTATTTTTCTAAAATGAATATGATACAGTGCGTTGAAAACACGCGTGAAGTCACTACGATCGTAAATTTTTTCAGTAAAATAATAAGGAGATGACTAGTGACTTTTTTCGATTCGTTCGATCACTCTAACCTTCTGACCTTACCGTGCCAATCAGTTCCTTCTCACTCTCTTGGACTATAAGGCCAAGTTTTTTTTGTTATGGTGGAAAATCATCAAATGACTTCTTCCGCTCTGGGTGGAGCGGAAGGGCGGTTCAGACTCTTACTGACTAAAACCCGTGTTCCTTCTAAAGCCCTTTGCATTCCAGGGCCGCGATGACTCTTTCGAACAAATTCCGCAACCCTGGCAGGCTCTGACCCTAGTGAGCCCCGTCTTCTATGCTGACATCTCATTGAGGCGCGTGAAACAAAACGTGCCATCGACTCGGGCCGGTGGTGATCGGACAGCGAGCCACCCACCGCTCGCCGACCGCAGGCCCGCGCCTACGGTGGCCGGGGATCGCCCTGCAACTCCCGACGCCCGGGTCGTCTTCTCCTGTAGCGGCGGTCGGGGCGAAGGCCTTGCCTTTCCCTCGCGCAGCCCGCCTCCTCCTTTGCTAGCATTAGTGCTTCGCAGAAGGAGGTGATCGTTTCCCAAGCCTCCCCGCTCCAGACCATGAATTTAACCAGGGCCGGATGCGAGAGGTCACCGCCGCCGATCGCCTCGACGAGGACACGGCGGTGCTCAGCCCAAGCAGGGCAGACCTCCACCGTATGCTCCACCGTGTCCTCCGGGCGATCCTCACAGTGCTGACACCCGGGCGTGTCCTCCCGCTTAATCCGAAACAGGTACCTCCCGAAACAGCCGTGTCCGGT
>NDFZ01005260.1:334271-421070 GCA_002192655.3 Mamestra configurata | reverse complement strand
CTCAAGCAGGGCTCCGCTGAATCCGAAACAGCTACCTCCCGAAACAGCCGTGCCCGGTGAGTACCTGCGTCAGGCGAAAGGTGAGAACGCCGTGACGCCTCTCCAGCCTCTCCCCAAAGGGACTTACCGCCGCAATTGTGGCGTGCCCAGCGCTGGGTCGCGATAGTCACTGTCTCCATATCGCCATGGTATCCTGCCGGAGCTCCTTCCGCCGCGCTGCAATTGCCGAAGCGCCTCCACGCGTCACGCGTAAACGCGCGCGAGGGCTCTCGCCTCCCATGGTGGTAATCCGGCAAGGAGACTCACCGCCTCGCCGGAGACCGTGCGGTATCCCCGGGCCAGCCGGATGGTCATGACCCTTTGAAGGCCAGGTTTACACCTTAGGGAACAGGCAGATTATAATAAGAATAAGATAACCAGGAGGCCAGAATCCCATGAAAAATGTTCTAATCGTCTCAGACTTCCGGGCCCAGTCGATTAAGAACGCCCCATCAAATAGGAACCGGGTAGCACCGTAAGCCACATAGGTACTGTCCAATGCGGGTTGGACGACGCTACATCAGCCGGTCGATTCGGTAAACATGTCGAAGTGAAGGCTTGGGTGAAGTGATCACGAGGTGAGCTGTCAATCCATATAATCAAGATGTCACGTTATCACGAAGTGAGCTGTCATTCCATCTTGATTATTTACAAAATATTTTTTTATTGACGAATCTACAATTATAGTAGGCGCCAGATAATCGTGGAATAACGGTCATTGACCCACCTACAATTATTGACATTTTTAATTTGAAAAACGGAATTAATGACACAAAGCTGTCCCGAATCATCATCTCTCGTGATCCTTAACATTGTCTAATAATGAAAAACGATTCATATTTAATTGTTCAGGTACCTATGAACAGTTATTAGGGAAAGGTCAATATACTTTATTCTACATTTATCTGGCACCTACTATAGTCAAGAAATTATTTCGTAAAAATTAAAAAGGACACCGAAACGTGATTTTTTCCCGAGGAGGTTCTCAATTCGGTAGGTATTTTTAGGGTACGGAACCCTAAAAATACCTACCGAATTGAGAACCTCAAAAGGTAAAAAAGGAACCTCACTCTCTTGTCCGTCTGTCTGTCTGTCTGTCTGTTTGTCAGTGTGTCACCACTGATTTTCTCAGGAACGGGTGGACCTAGCAAGTTGAAATGTTTATACCAGATACTGAGGTCTATAGTCCCTATTAGGTTTATAAAAATCAAGGTCCTGAGTCAACACGATAAAAAGATATGGGCAAATTTAGATTTTCGCGAAAACTTATTAGTAAAAAAAAGTACAAAGTTGTTAGTAAAATCTAACCTATCCGAAGTAGAGTGCAAACATTTTCGAACTCGTTTTGCTCGCTCGCTGTATGATTCAAGAAGTCACTTTTATTTATCTATGAATGTCTAAGAGTTGGAGTGCAAAAGCTCGCTTTTTAATTCTACATTCTCGCAATTCTTGACCTTTTCTGCGTAAGCCAACATGTCAATTCTGTTTACATATAGAATTGCATAAAGAAAATAAAACTTAGCCGATCTCAGGTAAGTACAAAAATATGCGAGCTCGCCAAACCCCCTAAACGCAAAAACTAGTGACGGCTAAGAATCCGATCGAATCGTATTGGAACCACTCGTATCGTAGGGTGTAAGCCCAGTCTAATTAGAAGGGTTGATAAGAGCCATTATGCATGGGCCCGAATTGTGGAGGTCGAGTTGTCGGGCTCAGATTGTGTGTAGTACTTATTTTTAACCCAAAGGCAACTGGATTCTCTACCAGTCAACTTTTAGCATATAAGTACCTATGCAACAACGCATTCCTTTTTGCATTAAGTTCGCCCATGAAGGTATCACTATTGTACCTACATAAAGTTGAAATAAATTCTTGGGGTTACATGCAAAAATTGTAAGGTCGAGCGTCGGCGCAGACTAAGTGTCGGGGTCGTATTATTGGGATTGAGTGGTTGGCGTCGATTCGTCGAGGTCGATTTTTCAGGCCCTAGGTAACGGGGCTGAGCTCGGAGTCCAGCCGCGCATCATCAAAATAATCTAAAGTTTGTCAAACAGACGCTTGTTTTTCAGGTTGGATGAGGGGGGCATGAGATCTCGACGAGTATAGAACATGTAATAAGTAGTTTCTACTATACAAGAAGAATATTAGAAGTACACAATGGCTGACAATGGTTTTAGCTACCCAAACAAAATGACCATCGCAGTTCGCGCGGTCCACAGACGCACCTTGAAACGGGATGTGAATTTCTTTGTTATCTGTGGTTTACTCCGATGCCGATCTGTCATTGGCGTTCGTTTACTGTTCTCTGTGCTTGTGTGCATGTCATGTGTACATGACTGTGTACAGCGTAGAGCGTACTTCGTTTTTCTAAGTAACGCGATTTTATCTTGGAATTTATTTTCTCATTAGTTTTATGTATGTACTAACATAATGTTATTGAAACTTTGTTTTTGGAGTGATGTGAACCAGATTTTAGAGGATTTGCTGAATGCCGTTCAATTTGGCAGACATTTATGTAAGAATAATTAAAAATATTTGAGACATTTGAAAAAAATGGCATTACACTATTTTACTTTGAGGACGTGGAGCTACCTACTTTTTTAATTATTGGGCTCCTTATTGTTGTCCAACATTTGAGGGATTTTGCGAACTTATAAACGAAACTGTTGACAAAGGTGGACAAAATTAAGTTCTAGAGAGTTGTGACATGCTGAATTCAAACGTAAATTTACTTTGTTTTTATTAAAGATTAACTTACCGGTTCTAACATCGGCTATTTACAAAATCGCATCAAACTTCCCATACCATTTGAACCTAAACTCCCAGTTTACAGTTGAACAAACATGAATTCATATTTGCTCTAAAGGTTTTTTTTTGTTGCTAATGAATTATTTATTTTTGTTATTACAGAAAGAAATATGTTAAAATAATAATGCAAAGGCTTGAATCAAAGATACTTTAAAAATCCAACATGGATATGAAGATAGAGTTCAGTGAATCTGACCAGCTACCCATAGTTCCTCAAAACAGTATAGGCAAATGGAGTCTAAAGAGTGATACCTCAGTTCTGATCACAGATCTACAACAGAGTGGATCCCATAGGAAAATTATTAGGGTAAGTCTGTTTTTTTTTTAACTGTAGCCGCTGTTAAACAACTGATTAGTAAAATTGTCTTTGGAGCTTTTAATTGAATTAAGAATCTGCTTAACAATTTTATTGCTATTATTTCAATATGTTGTGTTATTCTTATAAACACTCAGGCTTATAAATAAAAATAAAAAAAAACAAATTTAAAACAGTTTATTAAAATTTTCTATGGGTAGAAAATTTGAATCTTAAATTCGCTTACCAGTGTTGACACTAAGCATAATCTGCAATCTTTGTGAATAAACATGTTAATGATTGCCCACTGCCACTCCTAGAAATAGTATCCAAGAAGCGATGCCAAAGCGTGTTTTCTTGACCTCTTCATTTTATGTTAGCAAAAGCAGACATTAAACACAATCAGCAATAAAAGTAATTTAATAATCACTCTTTCTTTTGCTCTTACATTCTATTTAAAAACTTACCTTGTTTATAGCCTTTGATACCCATTTAGGGACCTCTTTTTTCTAGAAACAGTTTCTAAAACAATGAGGAATATAATTTAAAAAAAAAAACATTACGCACCAAAATTGTAATGAAGAGAATACTGTAACATTTTGTGATAACTCAATAAACAACTTCTCTAAATGGCATACCTACTTCTGCATCTGTTATCTGTTAAACATAATAATTGTATTGGGTTATTCTCAAATACTGTAGGTATTGCAAATGAACCAAATAACATTTTGTTTTATTGCTGTTTAATCTTTATAATTGTTGTGAAACATCTGCTGGCTCTGCGAACTTCGTATCCATTATCTTGCATTCATTTCTATTAAATTGTGGCAATAGTGCTGACTTATTGGTAGCTCTTCGTTATTTTTTTTTGTGTCTTTACATCTTTGTGTGTTTTAGTCTCATAATAACATTTCAATATTAACCATGACTACTCAATTGTGATTTAAAAAATCTTTAATAGAAGTGACAAGCTGGATTTCCTTCATTAAGTGACAGTGACTGTTTACTAATTCTATGACTGTTATTGTTAACATAAGAGTTTGAATTTCAAAATATGCCTGTTAGTAGAGGATCCGAAGTAAGATTGACTTCACCCACCTGCTTACCGGATGAAAATTATATTATTATATTTTATCAAATAGAATATGTTTCTGAGCATATACTAATAGGGTTGCCGTAAAAAATATGGTCATGGCTATAGTAAAAAAAATGCATTTTTTATTTGATAAAATACAATTTTCTTTGGCTCTTAGACTATGTGCGTTATTGCAAATACACTTTTTATTTTGTGTTCCTCATTGAGTTTATGTGCATTAATGCATTATTTATTATTCATTCAAGCATTTCTGCTTTACTTCTATTGTGTTACTACAATATATTCAAGTATCATTGGTGTCATTAAATTGATTATAAGAAAAGAGTCATATTGATAAAAATGTTAAAACTTAAAAGTAGATAAAATGTACTCATATTATAGGGACTGAACTGTGCATTTAACCTTTTATCTTAAAAGTTGTATTTTAATAGATAAAATAAATGTTATATTTTGATTGAGTATTGCAAGTTACTTGATATCAGAAAGATTGTGTTACAGAGAATACTCATAGAGAATTCCTTCATTATTTTCAGTGTATTTACTTCTCAATGGAGGTTTAAGCTAAGCTATTTATTTTTTCAGAGATGGAATCGCCTATCAAGACTGCAAAGATCCATAGTTTATGCACTAGTTGTTGTAGCAGCGACTATACTAGCAATGTTTTATATCTCAAAAGTTTCTGCTGCAAATATTAATAAGATTAATCATAGTGATTTAGCACAAGTAAGTAATTCTAATACCTACTATACAAAGAAATGGTACTGAAAAACATGTTCATGATTATAAATTAAAAGGTGTCTAGAAAATTCAATCAATGAAGTACCTGGATAAATATTTTCTAAAATTGGTCAAAGATTAAAGAAAACACCAGGTTTAGTGTGGCATGTAATGCAAAAATGGTTTCATTCTAACAGTATTCCATTAAAAGTGGACTTACCTATCTATTGTAAATATGGTACAATACTTGTTATCATTCATTCAATAACTTATTGATTGCCTTGTAATTCTGTATTTGCAAATCACGTTATCTAAGATTATCCTCATAAAAAATGATTTATGACTGCAGTAGATAATATCATTATGTCAATTATGTTATATAGTGTTATCTAACAATTTTATCTACAATCAATATTTGAGCTTATTCAGTCCTTATCGTGCGGAAGGGGCTCCCGATGTTCATTCCATATCGGGATTATCGGGATACCGTGCTGTATTTTAATAGACAAACCACCTTTTTTAATGATAGGTATTTTTGGTGATTTTATTAAGTATTGTTCGCCAATTTAAACTTTTCTTACAATTTGAGCGGACCAAATTACAATCATTAAACAGTGGAAATGTTCACAATTCGTGTTTCCTGCTAACAATCATTTTGACGATAACATTGTATAGTTTACAGCGGCAACACTCTGCTAGTAGCATTGTATAGAGTTACGAGATAACGGTTATCTAAAAATATGTTGCCGTGTATTTCAAGTTGAGATAATACTTTCTGATATGACGCTAATAATATACCAATGGTAGTTTGATGATTTTCAAGCATTTTAATGTGAAAGAAGTTAGCGACTTAGGCCCCAGCTGACTATTGAAGAACTTTGACATTATCCTGAAGCCCGAAAGTCTCAAAACTGGTCTAACCAAGTCTAAAGCCCGGTTTCTACCGCGAAAGAGTAATGAGCCGAAAATGGCTAAGCGGAGCGGATTTCGATTTCATGAAATAGGTTTGCGTTTCCACCAGGAAAGAGTAGTCAGCTTAGTCCTGTGATTCCCACTGCGAGCTCATTTTTATTCTTTTTGCCCACTGAGTCATTTCCGCTTTGTTGGTGGAAACACATGTAAGCAGTTTTCTGTTGCGAGGTAAAAGAAATCATTTATGGGTCCGCTCCGCTTGCGGTGGAAACCAGGCTTAAGGGATATTGTGTATTACTTGTATATAATTGGGTTGTTGAGGTTCTAGGCAAAAGGTAAACTACTGGTATTCAACTGAGACTGGAATCCAACCTCAATAGTAGTGACCAGACTGTTCTCACTGAACAGGCTAGATAGATGATTAAGTGTAAAAGATGTGTAATTTACTAACAAATGCCTTTGTTTTAGGAAACTCTTAAGAATGTGTCTCTAGTCAATGAGCAAGCAGTTCAAGCAGTTGCCCCCAAGAAGACTGTTGTAGAAGTTGAAAAACATGAACGGCCCATCTTTACAGGTATTGTTTTTCTTATACATTTACCTAATAAATAATGGATTGTTTGATTGAAAACTGATAAGCTGGGTGTTGTTCCAACAACTACTACAAGGTTATTTCATAAATAAATTCATGTAGGTACCTACTGTGTGATGTACTTATACGTGTGAGTGCTTCAAAACCTTGACTACTATAATTTAGTAATTTTGATAGACACAGGCGACGTTGAGGGGGTGCCCAGTAGTGTACTTCGGCTGAAATGATCATGATGAACAATTCAAATTCGATGTTGGTAGTCATACCTTGCTGTAGTTTTACTTCATAGTATGAGGTAAAAATTTCAAGTGTGGGTTTGCAAACACTTGTGCATTATAATATTATATCTATTATTTATTAGTCTCCGCTTAGATTCGCTGCTATATTAGAAATTAGATCAGGAGGACTATAAAAGGTGTAATAAAATTAAGTGCCCCATACATTTACATTTGCTTGTTATATCTCGACAAAATTTATTGAACAGTTGATTACTTTTTGCAATTTTAGAGTTGGTCTCATAGTAAAAGTTGTTCGTAATGATGAATAGGTACCCGTTTTTAAGTTTTGCGTTATTTCTGTTATTGTGTTTAGTGTGGATCCGCTAAAATTTATTTTTATTTTTAGGACCGATAAATGCTCGTCAATACGCCGTAGTGGAGAGCTTCCGGCACGCTTGGCGTGGCTACAAGGAACACGCGTGGGGACATGACAACTTGAAGCCAGTGTCTGGCATGGCCTTCGACTGGTTCTCTCTTGGCCTCACTATCGTGGATTCCCTGGATACTGCCTATATTATGGGACTGACTGAAGGTAAAACATTTCATTCTGTTTTTTTTTTATATTGTTTTCGGCATTATATCATGGGGCGTGACGTTTGCACGTTTTTTTTACAAATTGCGTTTAGTATTTAAAATGTAAAGATGTGGATTCGATATCAAATTTTGTTTGGGAAAACCAGATAAGTGTACTATGAAAAAAATAATATATACCTTTTTTTTGGGATCGGAAATCAGCAAATGACTCCGCCCAGCGGAAAAGAGGGAATTTGAAGAAACATGGGTGGGTTTAAGTCAGTGAGAGTCTGCTCTTACTGACTTAAACCCACCCATGTTCCTTCAAATTCCCTTTACGTTCCAGGGCCACGGTAACTCTTTCGGACAATTTCGCAACCCTGGAATAGTTACTACTCATGGATTTATTTCCCTAAAACTTAATAGTCATACAGATTTGAGATTTGGCGCATATGTTTGAGATTGAGTTAATATTGTGCAAAACATTATTAAATACAAAACTAAATTTATGATTGATAGAAATTATTGTTCCCAGAATTCGAGGAAGGCAAGCAATGGATTAAAAATGAGCTAGTTTTCACCAAGAACAAAGATGTTAATTTCTTTGAAGTCACTATCAGAGTTTTGGGGGGTTTACTGTCCTGTTATCATTTATCTGAAGATCGTATGTTCCTTACTAAAGCTGTAAGTTTTAAATTTAATTTATTTCTTTGTTTTTTTTTTATGTCTCGTTGGTCCCATAAGCAGGTCATCTTTCCTCCTACTAAATATATTGTTAATGTTCCATTTTTCCTTAAAAAAATATTTTGAAACCACACTTTTTTGTGAGCAAAGTTATCAAACAGAAATACGGAAGTTTCTCATCATAGATCTATACCGTTTCTTCAGTTTGTTGTTGGATAGCTCGGTTCTTATCGGTTAAAAGAACAACAATGACAAATAAAATCATACTAGGAAATGAACTACCTATTATGTCAAAGTTCATACAACTCTAAATATACCAATATACTTAATAAAACCCCTATCTCCATTTCTAGATCGACCTAGGAGACCGACTGATGGCTGCTTTTTCCTCACCCTCCGGTATACCATACTCCGACGTGAACCTTGGCGAGAGGACCGCGCATGCGCCGGAATGGTCACACTACAGTACCACCGCTGAGGTCACCACAGTTCAGCTGGAGTTTAGGGAACTGTCCCGAGCTAGCAGTAACCCTGGGTTTGAGGTGAGTGTCCATATAAAATCAGGGGTTCAAGCAAGTGATGATCACTGTCTTTGAATTCTTAGCCTAAATGACATAATTTGTCAGTCGTATGAAAAGGCAAAGCTCCAAAACACAAATCGCCAACGTCACTCGAAAAGCAGTCAAGCTTAAATGGGACTGGGCCGGATACGTCTGCCTCATGTCGAACGATTCATGGGCAGGAATTTCCGTATAGCATTCCTTATGAATGTGTCTATCATATATACAAAAACAATTTCCCAAATCCTACTGGCAGTTTCAGAGATTAACGCGTTCAAACAAACTCTTCAGCTTTATTATATTAGTATAGATTAATTTCAACATGACACCTTCACGCGTTCGACAGACACATGGATGAAGGGACAACGAAATCATCATATAAGGGGCTGCTTTCTTTTGAGTACGAAACCCTAAGACTTTGATACCAGTCTTGCCAAGGGTTACCGTACTACTTAGTTACTGGGTTGTGAATGTGTTTCAAAAATCCTCTACTCGACAGCATAAAACACGCAGTGAATACTGTAGAATTGACTGCGAACGAGAGGAAGCAATCGATTATTTTGTAATCAAAACCAAAACGTGATTTTTCGTGTTAGGCAATCAATTAAGTACCCCGCACGGCTTACCTCGGGAAAGCACTGTGGTGTGTCCGTAAAACCTTGAATTTTGTCTGAATATGTTAGTGGCTTCAAAGTCAAAGGCAATTCATATATTTCAACTAGACCATTAAAAGGCACTTTTGAACGTCAAATTTACAGTTTAAAATTAAAATATAAGTGACTCTAGTTGTCCATCGCAAAAAGTAGAGCGCGCCATCTCTTACGTAAGGGGTGTCTTACGATGCGTTGCGTCGAAGCTATGACGACGCTAACACTGAGCTGTTTTACAACTAAATCAGAACGTAATTAAAACGCATTAAAACGACGTACGTCGAGGGAAAGCAATGCAGCGTATTTTAATGACTGACCCACCCTGCTACGTTAGAGAGCGACGCTGCTTCCTCGAAGAACGTTACTCCAACGCATTTATTCGTGTGGCACCCTGTTCGTGAAATCATAGCGTTGCGACGAGGCAACGGACAGGCAACGCCCGTGGCATCGCTCTGGGGGAGGTTCTAAGTAATTACCAGCTTGTTAATAACGGACCATAATATTCGCTAATCACGCACTAACGATGGTACGAAAACAGAGTGAAAAATATTTTTTAAAGTGTAGGTATAGTCTACTATAAAACATTTAAAAAAACTGTTAAATATTTGCAGCCACTTGTATGTATTCACTAGATAGTATATTCACAACGTAATAGAGTGGATAGAATAATATGTTTGTCTAACATAAAATTCTTGATTTTCAAATGTCACTTGACTCTAGTGAACATCTATTTTACCACAGTACAGACATGGTTATATTCAATTCAACCGATGATTTGCTATTTCGAACATACCTACTTATTGTGAAATCGGGCAATCTT
Organism: Mamestra configurata; assembly: GCA_002192655.3. Classification (NCBI taxonomy): domain Eukaryota; kingdom Metazoa; phylum Arthropoda; class Insecta; order Lepidoptera; family Noctuidae; genus Mamestra; species Mamestra configurata. The sequence goes on along the minus strand of NDFZ01005260.1, from coordinate 411,109 downwards.
AGTAACAATTGACCCACGGGTTAAGCAGATGTCAAACACAGGAGGGCCTGCAGGAGGCCACTCATAAAAAAAAAAATTGACTTTATTAGTAATAAATTTATAGCGTTTCTTGATCACTCACAAGCGCGCCACGCTATTTCCAACCATTGCAACTCCTGAGACCCAGAATCAACAGTTGAATCAAGTCAATCAACTGACTTTGATTCCGCGAGGAAATTAATCAGAAACAAGTTAAATAAAAGCGGAGTGTAAAAAAGTATCAATAATAATCATCAGTCTACAGCAGTCCACAGCTGGTTACCGGTCTCTTCAATCTCACGCGATTTGTATCGATTCTCGGCATTGCTCATACAGCTACCTACTACTTTAATCAAACCTCGTAATTTCAACAGAAGTCAAGCGACTTCTGTTGAAATAGTAATATAAAATGCGCATAAGGGACTATAAAATGGACATTATTTTATAAGATAGTAAATAAACCACATTGCCACTTTGCGTCATACACCTAGGCATGCCAGAACAACTTCCAAGAATGTTACACGTCATACATTCTAATCTCTATACACCAACGTGGCAAGCACACGTCGTTAATATGAACGATAGACGTCATTCGTTCTTTAGAGAACCTTTAATTTAGATAATCACCTTTTAAAGTGCTTTTGCCCGCGACTTCGTGCGCGAATATCCCTTTTTTTCCCGTTCCCGTAGGAATTTCGAGAAATCCTCTCTTAGTGCTCCCCTACACTCTCCAAGGAACCTACATGCCAAATTCCAGCTTTCTTCAAGTTTCGGCTGTGTGTTGTTTGTTGGAATCCGGCGTTTTGATGGAGACGGATGATGAATGACGGAGACTGATCACGTTTGTCCACTGCGCCCCGATCCGATCCGATCTCGAACGTAATATCACTCAAATGCGGTGTAACTAAGATATCGTGTGCACGTCCATTTAATATGGAATTTACGTTAGAACGCCAAAAACTTCTTGCCATATTATTGTACGTACGAAGACGCAGGAGACAAAAGAAGTTTTAGAACGGATGACGGATCTTGGGCGTCGGACGTCGAGTGGACAAACGGTTCATTTTAATGCATAGGCCGCTTCTTCGGTCCTATTTTTTCTCGGATGGCGGATCCGCCGAGACGAACGCCGTGGACAAACGGCGTCAGTCTCTCAGTCAGTCAGTAACTGAAGAGTTTTATATAAATTGATTAAATGCAATCCGAAGGCAAACCTATTGTCATTAACTAAACACAAAATTCGCCAGACTACAACCAACCTGTGGATAATTGTTGTTTAGACAAGAATGAGAAAAATTATCTACAGGTCATGCCATACGTGATTAGTCACGTATGGCATACGGTTATGGTTTGGGTTTTACATGCAGCATTCATTACTATACAACCTAATTACTGTTTAACAATGGGAATGACTTTAAAGTTTTTTCATAATCGTTCGTGGAGGAGATAACTTCCTACTTACCAAATTATCTTACTAATACGATGAATGTGAAAATCTGCATGTTCAAATGTTTGCGAATCAATCGATTGATTTCTTCTGTATCTTTCTATCAAAATTCGCATTTGATTGATTAACAGAAATTAAATATCCCCGTTGAACTGTTAACAGATTAACACAGGTTAACACGGATTTTGATGAAACTTGACCCTCGGGTAGTCAGGGATCTAGATTAGGACATGGGACACTTGTCCCAATATTACTTTCACATGGGATAATGCCCTTGTTTCGGGCAGGCATTTTGCTGTCAAAAGTTGGTACCGTACCCTAAGTAATGCTGTCCGTCTGATTGCCCTTTACGTCTTAACGGCTGATCGAATTGGATGAAACCTGGAGTAGGACATAGGGTGCTTTTCATCCCAGGAGTAAATTCAAATTCATTTATTACGTGAACACGGTACATACAGTAGATGTTTCAATAAATAAGATCCGAGCTGTGTTCCGCCAAAAGTATACAAAATATCAAAGGATTTTAAAACATACATTTTAGAAATTCAAAACTCGGTCGAATCACATTATAAGTATGATCCCTTGGGCGAGTTACCGAGCCTCATGTGGGCAAAGCCTCTGACAGAAGATAATGAAATAATTATTACTCTTCCCTTTATTTTAGGACGCCGCCGCAGCAGTTTCGGAGAAGATTCATCATTTGCCGAAGAAGCATGGTCTGGTACCAATATTCATAAACCCGAACAGCGGTAATTTCCTGCCTCACGCTACCATCACGCTGGGTGCTAGAGGAGACAGCTACTACGAGTACTTACTGAAGCAATGGCTGCAGACTGGGAAGACCATTAACTAGTAAGTATTTATAAATTCTTGAAATGTCTTAGACTCGGGACCCTATGGTCCCAGAGCTTTGGTAGGCGTATGAGGAGCCAAAGTCATTTCATTTGTAATGGACTGGGGCACCAAACACACAATTAGTCCTGAATGCACTATGAAAGTTTACCCTAATATTACAATTTTTATAACAACGACAAAATACTAATTAACTTAGCGTATTTATTAACTGTCCTTTGCTAATTCTCTCTTTTCTGTTGTTACTAGAAAATGGTTGGTTTCAACAGGCTGAAATGTATTACCAATTGAAAATTGGGATAATTATTATGTTAAAATGTTTTGAATAAGTCCTTAAATATGCATTTAGCATAGCACATCATCAGGATCTATTCCATTTATCATTTATCCTATTTGGCAAATGCTGTTTAAAATCATGAAAAAACATGCTCGTTATTTTAGTAAATTTACCTTATCATGATGGCTAATATTTAATTATAGTTATATGAATGTATGCAAACGGTTGTAAAGCTGTGCTCGTGTTTATATTTGGACATATTTAATAGTCAGTTTTTCCTTTAATTTATTAGACCGTAGGCTATTCAACCAGTACCAAGTTTCAAGCTACCGTTTAATATAAGACTGGCGAAGATGTTCTTAACAAACAAACTGCCTAAATGTATGCATATCAGTTTTAAATTATAACAAACTTTATTGTTTATTTCAAACAGAAATAAAACATATTACGTACCTACAATGGATGGTCTTATTGGTTTTTATCGCCCAAAGCGTTTGTTATTTTCCTTATTATTGCTACGCGGCCGCCACATACTTGGAATAGCGTGTGAAATAACTATTTATTTTCCCTCGAGACGATTACGGAAATATTGCCAGTATTTGTCTTTCACTCATCTTTGATTTATTTACGTGGTTCTGAGAGGTAAATGACCTCTACTGCTGAGCAAGGCCAAACATATCTATACCTAAATCGTTTGCACGTAACAAAAGTGGTCATTGACCCGCGTACGTTTATTGACACATTTGTCATGACCCTCAACATTTTTACGAATGTTAAATGGTGATACCTATGTAATTTAATGTTCGGGATTCTAAGAAGAGTTATCAGAGAAAGGCCAATGACTGATCTTACCATGCTCAAGTGTAGCAACTATTATGCAAATGTGTTGGTTGAGTATAATTGAATAAGCAGCAGTATAAGCATGTAATAACATACAATCACCGCGAATGCTATTTATAAACTGCTCGTAATGCCTCGTCTGCGCGACAATTAGCTTAATTAGTTATTTAAAAGGTCACATAACTGGACCACGTACCTATGTGGCAAGCGTTAAGGATTGAAAGTATGTGTGCCAAGAGTGAAATGGAACGTAAGATTGGATCATGCAGTGAGGCCTATGTTCATCGTTGGGTTAAGTCGGGCTGTGGATAATAAGATAATCCTAGAAAATGGATGCGAATAAAGAAGACTTAAAAACTAAAATATTCGACAAACAACAAACAAAAAGTAAAAAAGATTATAGAAAACTAGCCTTTACCCGCGACTTCGTACGCGCATATCCCGTTTTTTCCCGTTCCCGTAGGAATTTCGGGAAATCCTCTGTTAGTGCTCCCCTACACTCCCCATGGGAGCTACATGCCAAATTTCAGCTTTCTACGACCAGTTAGTTTCGGCTTTGCGTTGTCAGTCAGTTACTCAGACAGTAACGGAAGAATTTTATAAATATTGATGATAATTGCGCTGAGCGTGCCCATACCGACTTAATATTTGCTGGGCGTCAGACGACCAGCGCTGGTTTTCATTTGGCACCTCTCAGTAACATGAACCTTACCTTACACCTCTACTGCTCTCAAAATGGTGAAGTAAAACCTCTTTTTTTTGCGACAACCGAATAGGGCTGCATATTGGTTTATAGCCCAGTCCCTTTCACAGAGAGAAGGCCTGTATTCCAGCAGTGTGAACATTACAGGCATTATGCTAAGTAGTGCTTACCAGAGCGACGGATTTGTTTTGTTTACAATTGCGTCAGCGTTTGTTAAAGTTAAGGAAGGGTAATGAAGAAGGTCGCCAAATTATACGTATAGCTCTCGAACGATGATGATAATCTGATGCGAAAAGGGTGCCTTGCTTTGGTTTGGATAAATAGAATACCTCTTTTTTACTCCTTTAAGCGATAAGTTTTCACAATTTGATTCTGCGCTCAGCTTAGCTATATAAGGACTTACGCAAATGTTCATGTTTGTAGGCCTAGCGGTTTAGTCAGTGCGTTGCCTATCCTTGAATGTGTACTAAGCAGATTTAGAAAAATATTAGTATTACAATTGCGATCATATTTCTGTTTGTTTCCCCTTCAAGTCTTAACGGCGGAACGAATTTGGATGAAACTTGACACACGGGGGAACAGGATATCTGATACTTTTCATATCGAGAGCTTTATTATATTTATTTAAGCTTATCTATCATTTAATTTTCTGTTGTGTCGGACGTAAATTAATAGTATCGTCCCATCAATTCCCGTGGGTGTCATAAGAGGCGACTAAGGGACTCACCAGAGAATGGGCAGCAGCATTCTTCTGTGCTTCTGTGCATTGCAACCGCTACACTGCGATCACCAACCTGCCTACCAAGCGTGGCGATTATGGCAACCCAAAAGTGGTTGAACAAAGTCTTATTAAATGATCATCATGGGGGGGATGATCATTTAAAAAGACTTTTACTAAGATACTTAGGTTCTAATAGCTTGTGATATTTTATTATATATATGTGCCATGCAAGATGTACCTATGAACACATTGTTGTGTTTAATTTCAGTTTACTGGACGACTACCTCACCGCTATAGAAGGTGTCCGCAACTTCCTGGCCAAGCGATCGTCGCCTAACAAGCATTTGTTTATAGGAGAGCTGTCGGCTGGATCTGAGGTAAGATATCAGGATCGTTTCAAAGTCAAAGTCAAAACGTTTATTTAAATTAAACCAAAGGCTCTATGGAGCTTCAACATTTACAGTTAAAAAAAGTTAAGTAGGTAACTCTAGTTGGCCGTTTGCAACCGTAGATTCTTATGGAAAATAACGGACAAGAAACTCAATAGTTACTCTTGTTTTTCTTTCAATATAAGACTAGAGACAAACACAGTCTCGCACAGGTGCAATTAAGTTTTTTTTTTAAATAATTTGTAGTCCCGCTGCTGAGCAAAAGTATCTCCTATGCGTTCTTCTTCTTTTTGTTCTCTTTTGACAACCGCTGGGTTATGGTCACTATGAACAATATCCAATTGCTGGAGTTGTTGTAACTTGCTTCACGATCTCTCTCCATCTGGTTCTGTTAGTTGATAGTCTGGCGAAGTCATTACAACAATACAGTATCCTGAAAGCTATAGTGAACAGGTGGGACAGCCCCATTGGATATGCCTACATGTCACTGTGACGTAGGCATATATATTTAGCGTAGGTATATATTTTTTCTGGTAGTTATAAGTGTTAGTACTTATAACTACCAGACTAGCTTCTAAGTTTTTAGTACTTATACTAATCAATTAATCGACAAGATTTTTTTTTATTAACACTGCGTCCAACTGCGGTTTTAATCAGATGTACTATAACTATAACCATTTACTTGTATTGACGTCATTTTGTTAACAGCTTTTTTTTATGTCGGGGAGAAGTCCTCATGGGTGTCCTCCGCCCGCCCCAGGGCGGAGGACATCCATGAGGACTTCTCGACGTCTGTCAGACTTACTGACTAAAACCACCCTGGTGTTCCATCTTCCACCTACGCCGGGGATCGCGGGAACGTATGCGACTTCCGCAATCCCCGGCTGGTGCCGGCCCGCCTCCGCGGGCCACTACGCGTCGGCGAGGGGAGTGAGGTGTTTGACTCCCCCGCTACGTCAAAGAGGGGCGCACGGGAACACCACGCGCCGCCACCTCGGGTCCGGATGAATGGGGGGCGACGGACATCCCCAAGTCCGCCGCCCCTGGACCCAGTTAGGGGGGCCGGAAGAGGTCAGCGTATGCCCTCTTCCGACGGCCGATGCGCCTGCTGCGGGCCGGGAGAGCGGTCGAGATCTCCCTCTCCCTTTCCGCAATTTTGTAAACAGCTAGCCTGACCTGCATAAGGTGGTTTTATTTTTAATTATGACCTTAGTGTCTTAGAATATAATAGAATAGAAAACATTTATTCGATACAGACACAACACAACAGCAACAAAACACAAAGTAAAAAAAGAGAACAATCATAAGACAACAATTATCTAGCAAGCCTCGCTCTCTTTAGGTGTTATCTTCCTTTCTCAGTCAGCGACAACCAACGTACATATTTGTATAGCCATCGCTAAGTCATTAACTGCCACCCGATAACTGAGACTTAAGTCGTTGTTACTACTTTCAAGGGGTCAATTAGATACATCGTAAGCTTGCTGGTTGATATGGAGAGTAATGTGACCTTACTTCCCGTGTCTACCTAGGGCGTGGTTCAGTGTACTTTTTGGGTGAAAAAAAATCATGGAACTCGCGTCGTCGTCACCGAATGCTTTGGGTGGACAAATATCATGAAATTCGCGTCAACGTCACCGAACGCTTTAGCTTTCGCTTAGTTTTCACTTCTATCGACAGTCCCCAAAGACTGCCCCGCATTTTTTTTATGCTAATACATTTTTTTAGCATGTTATAAAAACCTAAGACTTCTTACAGATGTTCCTGTAATCTATCACTAAAGAACTATTTTCTGTACGAGTGGGGTTCCGCTTTTCATTCGGACGCACAAAACCGTCTAAAGTGATTTCTTGCTACAATGGCATTTGATTAATTAAATAAACGTTAGATAGTAGTTATTGACCTTCCTTGAGTACTTCAAAATGTTGTCTTAAAATGAAGTCATCACTCACACTCACGCGGATTAGATTACAAATTTATCATGTGAGTACTTGTCGTTTTAGGTGGCGGCAAACCATGCTTAGCTATAGACAAGTTGATTTGATCAAATCTGATGAACTGTCTCCCCGACCAGGTACGTCATATAACAGTCAGGAGCAAAAATTACCGAATGACAAGAGATGTGACAATGTCTCTGGCTTGATGCGTGTTATCTACTGACAGTTATTCCAACCGAATGTGGTCAACCAAGTAATCGGGATAAAATTCGGTTCAAATAAACTAAGATTTCATCTCAAGGAACGCACTCAATTACCAATCATCCTGACAGCACACTCAAACCATTCTCGTTTATCGCTCTTTCTATTAGAGAAAACCGTATCGAAATTCGCACATCATATCAGCCGAAAGACGTTCACTGCTGACCACCCCCAAGGGGGTGTTTGCCATAATCGCCACGCTTGGCAGGTGGGTTGGATCGCAGTGTAGCTGTTGCAATGCACAGAGAATGCTACTGCCCATACTCTGGTGAGTCCCTTGGCGCCTCTCACGACACCCAGGGGAAGTGATGGGATGGTGCTATTCCTCGAAATCCGTTGCGTGGTGTAAGAGAAGCAAACAGACAGGGACAGACAGCAACTCTGTTTTATACGAATTAGAAATAATTGCCTCCAATTTGATATGATACGCTACATTATGCCAACTTTGCTTTACAGACTTTAATAAAAATGCAGATGTGTAGATACCATTTCATAGCGCGCTCGTTCGTAGCGTAGTAAGACACTAGTCCAGGGCTAACTTTACGAATTTGCAGAATGGTCTTTTTTGTGAGACTAGTGAACTAACTAATAATATAGTTCTAGGCAGGGCATTTGTAAGGTTGGGTCTGTACCAGATCGTTAGCCCAGTGCTAAGCAGCGTACGTGGGCCGAAGCGAGTTATAACATTTGACTATAACTCTTGGGAACCACCATCTCGTGATGTTAACCACGATGTCTTCCTATGCAAACTGCAACTGTCTCTTGATGAACTTCATCGGGGTGATGAAGTTTTTCGCTCCTTAAAGGGTTTATTTTCGAAAAATCCAAATATTTGTTATTGTTATTTTTTTAATCCAAATTTAATGCCGTGTTTCAACTTCATCGGATTTTTCTTACCTAGAACATTTTTATACCCGTCGTAACTTCAAAACGAAAGGTCCTATTTGAATAATTTAAAGTGTAATTAACATGTACATATAATCAACCTTAATTATCAAACCATTTAAATAGATTAGGATTCATATCTTGATATCAAAATCATGACTTTTTTCTAGGTAATATTGAGTACTTTAATTATATATACTTAGTACATTATTTTTATGTATCATCAATAGTTTTCGCAGCGCATGCAATGAAAGGCATTTTATGACACATTTTTTTGCCCCTTGTGTTACATAATTAAAGTTTTAGTAGGGATCCCTAATTATTTCTGTAAATAAATATAGCCTATGTTACTCGGTGAAGATGTAGCTTACAACGGTGAAAGAATTTTTAAAATCGGTTCAGAAGTTTTTGAGCCAAATCGTAACAAACAAATCTTTCCACTTTATAATATTAGTTTAGACAAGTGCTAAAACCAAATTTTATCAAGTTTTTGATATGACAATAAAATTGTTTTCTGCTTTTAACTTGTTTGAGATTATAGCTTAATTATTCGTTTTAGCAAAGAGAAAAGAAGATTGAAGCTTAACCCCAGTCTTACCTAATAAATCAATATTACGACCAGCACATCCCCCCTGTAATAAATAGCCTAATATTAAATATTTGGTATGACCGCCGTTATTATCAATGCAACTAAGCAGACGTCGACGCATGGAGGCCACAATGTTTGCACATATATCTGTGCCACGTAAAGTATCCCACAATTGAGTGCAATGTGATTTTAGCTGCTCAGGACATATCTCACCTCGTGCTTCCCATCTTTGAACCATTAAACCCCATATATTTTCAATGGGGTTTAGATCAGGAGACCGAGCTGGCCACGGAATAACTTTAATTTCAGAATGCTGGCTAAACCACTCTTTTACAACACTGGCATGATGTATAGGACAATTATCTTGAACAAAATTTAATTCACTTAAGTCTTCCGAGGGATAAACATTACGCACTACCGTGCGTAATAGCATATGAAATAGCATTATGTCATAGTGTTAATAAAAATAACATTATGTCATTTAAAACTTCGACGTAATTAAAGCTGTTGGCACGCGTAGGTATGAATTCCAACTCACCCGGCCCATGAACACTAATCCACCCCCACATATTCACACTTATTCTACCTGATTCGGTATTCGGAATAATGTTTTTCTCAGACAAGCGAGTATCGTATTTTCGCCACAAATAAAGTCTTCCTTTTTGACAAGATTTGAAAGTCTTCTCGTCAGAAAATATAGTAGTCTCCCAGTTAAAATCTAAATATTCCTGAGCAAAACGTAGTCGTTCCTCCTTGTGTTTTTGTGTCAAAAATGTTTTTTTTAACTGGTTTCGGATGATCTAATCCTTCAGCATGTAGTGCACGGCAAACAGTTCCCAACGATGTATCGAATTCATCTGCAAAGATTTTAGTAGGAATGAAACCATTTGTTTCATATTCATTCACCATGAAACGTCGCTGTGTTGGGTTAATAAGCGGCGGCCTTCCACTTCTTACACGACTCTTCAGACCACCTTCTTCCTCAAACCTCTTTACCCAACGACTCACAGTCTTTCTCTAAAAAACGAAAATATTATTACCCACTTGCAACAAGCGATTTTACATTACAATATCATAATTATTATAATCTTTAAAAATAACTAACACTAAAGCCGGTTTCATTTGAAATTAGAGAAATATTAAGGCCATTTTTATGCAAAGCGACAATATTTGCCCTGGCATCAAAACCGATATTTGCTTGCATCTTGAATTCAAACAAATCAAACAATACGCTAATCACAATCACCAACCAACAACGTCGTAAGTTATACTTTATTCAATCAAGTAGTTTATTTTGTTTCACATTCACCCTCATCTTTTTTTTTCTTTTTTGTAAATAATTAGTTAAATGAATACTTAAAGAAACATATCTCATCGGGTCTTACTTATCGTACAGAATTCATAATTAAAACACAAAGAGCGTATTTCTACTGGGGTTCGAACACAGGCTAAAACATGCGATTCACTCGTTAACCGCGAAGCCCTATAGAACATAAGTGAAGTTGAAATTAAATACCACAACGTTAGTACGCCGTCGCGACATGACAGGCTCGTTACTGAGACAAATGATAATTCTGACGCACTCTTTCTGTCTATATAATGATTAAACAATAACGATAAACGTGATCGTGTATGTGTGCTAAATGTTTTTTATAGAAAAAGGTCGTAATTGCGACTTTTCTACCAGGGCTGCGGAACTGCCAGGGTTGCGGAATTTGTTCGAAAGAGTCACCGCGGCCCTGGAACGCAAAGGGCTTTAGAAGGAACACGGATGGGTTTTAGTCAGTAAGAGTCTGACACGCCCTTCCGCTCCACCCAGAGCGGAAGAAGTCATTTGTTTTTATACTTATATACAAATGTATTGTGTTTTATGGGCCTTAGCTACCTGAAATAAACTATAAATGAATAAATAAGATAGCATTGTTAAGGGCGCGGCTTTGAAATCGAATGAATGCTCCTGCATTCATTCAGCATCAGCAGTCGTCTTTCGACTAAATAATGATTATAAGTTTGATGATCCATGTAGGTACATAACTGTATTCACCTTGAAAAGTATCACATAATCACAAGTTAGTAGGTAGTAATTTTCAAGACCTTATTATCGTATGATCTGTAATCATGCCAGAATAGTATACCATTATAAAGTGCTGAAATGACCAGCTATTGTTCTAAATTAGATAGAGGTGAACGTAAATTAAATTCTTACTAAGCCGCAAACTACCTAGATAAGGTATTTATTATGTTTTCTATGAAAATGTCTGACATTATGTGATAAATTATTGGCTGTGTTTGCCCCCTTCTAGTAGTAACTAGGTTGCGTCAAAAACAAGACCAAATGTAGTGATATGATTCAAAGGTATTCTCTTGTTAAGAAGGTTCTGGCGAGTTCTTCGTAAATACTGAGGGAAATTTGGCTAAGGAGCTAGCCGAAATGTGAGATGTGATTCCAGCAGTAATTGTATCCCCGTAAGCCTAACGGTCAATGGCATAATAGCCACGAGCTTCGACCGACACCTGAGGAGGCTCTCTTGAGGCAGTTAGATCAACAGCTGAAAGCTGTACTCTTGGACGGCGCGTATTCAGTGGCGTAGGTACCGAAGGGCTAGACGGTGCTGTGCACCGGGGCCTCCAAGCTCAGGGGTACCTCGGACCCTGATTAGCAAACCTCGTATTGCAGTAAAGTTCGGCTGTTCAGAGAATGCGTTCCTGACACGTCGCGATTGAACTGACGACGTAACTTTGTAATGGCGTTGCAGTTACGATAAAAATATTTTTGCTGGTTGTTTACCGTTTTAACAATTGATGAGCATTAAAACAACATTATTATATCAATAATCAATGAATGTTATAATTTTGTGCCAAACTGAGTGTAAAATAACTTGGTAAACAATATTTTTCTAAATCTATACTGCGCTATTACAAGGTTATGTCAGCTCTTTATATTTGTAGTGCTGTGCTAAAAATAACAGGCAAGTATCGTAATTTGTTCTTATACAGTTATACTTATAATATAAAATAATACGCTTTGTTTTTCTTTTTAAGAATTTGAAAATAATGGAGTATAAGATAACTTTTATGAAATATAAAAATAAAACTATGACCAAACCGAACGCGCGAAAGAAAGTAGCATTTTTATATTTAGGTTGAAAATGGTAACCCCAAATGGCGTTGGGCCGCCATTTTGTGACGCTAAAACAGTCGTCTGTTGTCGTTTCGTGCGCATAGACCACGTTCTTCAAGTGTTTTCGATCTGTTTTTATTTGATTACCCGGCTTTCGTTTAATGGACTGTTTCTGCTTTTCAAACTGACATCGGCGCTAAATCGGACTTCGATTGTGTTTTGTATTGCGTTCTTTTTACTTTTGGTGCATAATAATGCCTAAACGTGGACAAACATTGAAAAGTGGAGCCCGTGAGTTAATCATCAAGCTGCAAGATTACTTTGAGCGGGAGCGGCAAAATTGCGGACCCCTGGTACCTGTCGAACAAGTACAAGAACGCGTCTCTCAGGCGCTTGGAGTTAGCAAACGAACGATAACAAATATTAATAAAGAAAAGTTCGGCTCGACTGGCATGGAAGATAATATTTTACGTACTCCGAAGAAGAAACGTAGAACTAAACCCGTGACAGATATTGACACCTTTGACGCCGATGCAATCAGAAATCATATATATGGTTACTATTCCAGAAATGAATATCTCAACAGGAAGAAGCTTTTGGCATCGTTAAGAGAAGCTGGACTGTTTAGCGGGGGTAAAACTGCTTTAACCAAAATCTTAAAAGATATTGGTTTTTCGTATAAAAAAACAGACAAAAGAAAAATTTTATTAGAACGATACGACATAATTTTAAAACGGATAAGTTTTTTGAGAGAAGCAAAAAAAATTGATAACTGGGATAATGTAGTGTTCATTGACGAGACATGGCTAAACGCCAATCACACGGTTTCCCGTTCTTGGACGGATGATACACAAGCGTCGACGTCAAAAGTACCAATGGGTAAGGGGGCCCGTCTGATAATATGCCACGCAGGTTCTGCAAAATACGGCTTTGTGGAGAACGCGTTACTGGCATTTCAATCAAAAACCACAAATGACTACCACGAGGAAATGAATGCCACTACATTTAAAGAGTGGTTCCAGAACGTGCTTTTGCCCAGCCTACCAGAGCCTTCTGTAATATTCATGGATAATGCCTCCTATCACTCGGTTCAAATACAGAAACCACCTACCCAAGCTAATAAAAAAGAAGAAATGGTGGCTTGGTTACAAGCAAAAGGCATTGACGCAAATATGCAGATGCTAAAAGCAGAGCTAATTAAATTAGTTAAAGAAAATAAAGCGGCAAATGTGCGATACGAAATCGATGAACTGGCTCTGGAGTACGGTCATCGCGTTCTAAGAATTCCACCGTATCATTGCCAATATAACGCGATCGAGCTAATCTGGGCTCAAATAAAAGGTTACGCCGCCCGCCACAATACTTCCCCGCCATTCAGCACGAAAAAGATGATGACCCTATTAAAAGAAGCCTGCGGGGAAGTCACAAGAGATGACTGGGCAAAGGTTGTTGAGAAGACTAAAAACCTGATTTTGGAACATTTTGACCCCGGATATGAGGATTGATTCTGTTATTGATAATAATATAATTATACATGTAGGCGATGATGATGAAGACACCACCTCCTCAAGCGAATCGGAGTCTGATTAATATTCTGTACGCACATTTAATTCAATCTACTTACTTTATTGCATAGAAATACAGATTGTAACTTTGTAACAAAGAAACAATTTTATTATATGAATATTACCTTTTTTTGGTTTCCACTTAAATAACTAAAATATAAATTTTAAATGATTCCGCCAATTTAAAACGAAAATAATCTTAAAATAATGCGGCGGTTCATTTTGGAGGAACGGTAACGAACTCAGTGTTATGCTGTGCCCATCACTAGTCGTGACTAACTGATAGGTGTCAGGAACGCATTCTCTGAACGGCCGTAGTATAGCTAAAAATTCTCCCATCTACGGAATGTAAATAAAATAGGTTGTAACATGACTTTCAGGTGGTACTGTTGATCAGAGAGATACCGTTTAGATTTTTTTTGAATTTGGTATATTAGTAGATTATGATAAGATAATTAATTTTTTGAAAAGCTGCAGAGAACCAGTAAAAATATTTCAGTAAAAGCTTATGAGAAATCACAGATATTATTTCATTTTATAATAGGATCTACCATTTAGATTCCATTCAAAATTGGAAAATGAGAGAAAATAATATATAAAACATTTTAGGCACATAATTATACTGCTTCAGAGCGTGTGGTAGTAATAATAATTGTTAAATAACTGTCAAAAATGCTCTCTATTCTCCCTCTATTTTTTTTGACGATGACCACTCGCAGTTCAGCACACTAAGGCTGGTTACTGCTTAACCGGACTATCCTTTGGTGGCCTCAAATGAATTTAAGGCCCCCAGCCAGGGCTTACAAACTAAATTAAAAACTACATGACCGCTCGCTAGGGGCATCCCCTGTAGGATACGTACCTCGACTTAGCGGGGTCATTTTGGGAGGACAACAAAAGACAGGCTGGGTCGTAATTATTATTTAGGGAGTTTAGAATTACTAGCTCAGCGACGCGGGCTGGCTCGGTAAAAAAAGGTCGGGGAGGGATTTTACTGAGAAATCGCGACGGGCCTCGAGGCGAGGCTGGGTTTCGTAACGCGGACTGTGTATGTAATTCGAATTCTCCCTCTAACGCTTTCGCCTAAACTAAGTACTAAGCTAGTAAAAAAAGACGATGTTTTTTACATTTTACTCTTGCAGTATCGACAGTACTACTTTAATCATGAATATTCATTTGAAAGAATACAGGGGAATTTCAGGTAGGTTGCCTTTGTAAATTGTTTTAATGTTTTGAGTATTTTGATTAACTTCGTTTTATTGCTTAACCTTTTGAACGCCATTGTCACACAAGCAAGCGCGTGCCCTGTATGCCAAACGTCACAAATATGTGACCAAAAGTACGGCTAATTTGTGGCTTGGCGTCGGGGGCACGCCGATGCGTTTATGCTCTGGCGTTCAAATGTTAATACCAATATTATTAATCCATTTACACGATCCTAAACTCTTCCTGTAGAACCTAGGCGATCACTTAAGCCACAGGATGGACTGAAGCACAAACACAAGACACTCACACATGTACTGTACATACATGTAGTAAGTGGTTTTGCTGTACCATGCAGTGCACTATAAAGAACTGATTATAAACTAGTAGCTTATTACCTTCAAAGTATTTATACATATATTTTATATTTTGACTTGATAAAAGCTAAAAAGTTTAGTTAGGACGCCAGTTTTTTTTGCATCAGGGCCTCTGGTTACCTAGCTACGCCTCTGAAAGAATTGTTAGGAGGTTCCGCTCTTTCATCCAAATTGTAACCACTTCACGTCATAACGGTCAACCGTTAAGACGTGAAGTGGTTACAAACAAATAAATAAACAAGCTCACTTTCGTATTTATAATATTAGTAAGAATTTGAATTCTTTCGAACAATACAATTAATACCTGAATATTTGCGAAAATGTATAGAAATCAAACCAAAAGACAACTTAAAATAACTGATGTTCGACAAGGTCTCAAGCTTGTTGACTTTAATCTTGTAATAACACCGCCATTGCCATTTTATTATATGTTCAGCTCTCCACTTGAAACTAGATTATAATATTGTTTAGATTAGGTTAACACAAGTAGGTATAGCAATTGATGGTATGTTTTTGCATATTATTTAAAATCTTTGCAAATATTCTACAGGTCGTTGTACTCCTAAAGATAGCATACCTATAGCTAAATGGTGACTGTTATGTCAACAAGCCGTTGCTATCCGAAAGGTCAATTTTTGGCCGAAGACGAGGCTTAATCCGTTTGATGAACGAATATGGCTATTGCCATAATCTTCGGCCGAAGCCGAGCTTTGCTGTTTCTAAGAAATTGGTTTCAAGTGACAAGGCTATTTTTATTGTCGATAGGCTCGCGTTTGACCTCTGTCTCATCTGATTGTAAGCGAAAGTGTGGTCGACGATGTTGCACGCTTGCCTTAACGTAACCTATTTACTCTTGACTTTAATACCCTCAGGTTGTAGCTATCAGGAACACACTCCGGCAATCAAATCGTACTCCTGAGCTGCATAACGTATTGTTGGTTATTAAATGAATGATGAAATGAGATGACAGCCAGCCGGCGCATCGCCTTGACCTGTGCCCCCGCCCGTTTGATCACGCTCCTGCACATTACAGTTTGTTCAATTTTAGCGATTGCTAGAAACCTTAGGCTTGAACCAAAACTTTGGCAAATACGAAAGTTTGACCAAGTGGACCGAAGCCGAAGGTTCGGCCGGACTTAGGATTAGATTAGAGATTAGATTTAGGTTAGTTCAATTATGTCTGGAATCTAGAACACGTAGCACTCTTCTCAAATACTTCAAAAAGGCCATTTCGTGTCCCTTAGACATTAATTTATGCTGTCCTAACAGTAAGTAAGTATATCTATTTTTAGATGAAAGCAAGAACCTTGCAAAAGTCTTACACCTAAAGAAAGATGCCATCTTATTCATATTATAATTCAAAACGGAATACTACCAAAAGGTGTGCAACTAATATAACGGTTCATATGAACTAGAATAGTTTTTTCCCATTACTTGCGTTGGGATGAAGCAGGATGCTGGCTGATATTAATATTCCCACAACCTAAATTTCGATTTCAACGGAGAATAGCCTTGACACGGGAGATATTGTATTGTTTATACACAGAGAGAGGAACACTCCATTTTCCCACTCACTTAGTTCGACAGGAGAGAGATTAGGCGCAGAACCTACGGGTTTACCCATAATTACCTACAGGTTTACCCACCCAGCTAAACCCATAATTTAAAATAATAATTACAGCATCTCCTAAATCTTTTAATTTCCAGGCATTCAACCCGAAGATGGACCATTTGACCTGTTTCCTGCCAGGGACGTTGGCGCTGGGTCACGCCAACGGTCTCCCTGATTGGCACATGACCATGGCTCAGGAACTTCTGTACACATGCTACCTGACCTATGCTGCCCACCCTACGTTCTTAGCTCCTGAAATCACTCATTTTTATCTGGTTAGTATCTATAATTCCGATCTATGGTTTTGTTGTAGGGTCCAAGGTTAAGCACTGTAAAGTTGAGCCTGTTGGTCCATGAATGGGCGAACCATCCATTACATACCGAGAAAGAAAGAAACCCGTTTATTCCGCCAGCAATGACGGACAAAATTTACAAAATTAAAAGAAAAGTATCTCATCAACTAACTAAAAACTAAAATAAAAGCACGTAAATCGTTGGTAACATTAATTTGTAGATCTTTGTTAGACATAAATCTGATACTGACAACAGTCTTACCAAGGGTTATCGTGTTACTCAGTTACTGGTTTGTGGAGTTCAGATAGACAATCGCTCTTTAAAATGCTTATTCAGCTGCATCCAGTTGACTGGAAACCGATCCCCGGGAAAGGCTAGACATATTGACTGTAGTTATTTTGTGACTTGATGAATCATCATCTGCCGAGCCTTTTCCCAACCATATTGGGGTCGGCTTCCAGTCAACCGGATTCAGCTGAATACCAGTATTTTACGTGGAGTGGCTGCCTATCAGACCTCCACAACCCATTAACTGGGTAACACGGTAGTTCTTGGCAAGACTAGAATCAGATTGGCTTCTGACAATACGTAACGACTGCCAAAGATCTACAAATGACAGCCGGGACCAAGTGCTTAACGTGCTTTCCGAAGCACGGAGGAAACTCTGTATGTTAAGATGGTTACCCATCCATAGACCAACCTTGGCAAGCATTGCTTAACCTTGATCGGTCCGTATGTCTGTTATTCATTTTGCCACGAGCTCCTCTGTGTGACTTGATGAATGGTCCACAGTAAAAGAGTTCTACAATCAGCGTTGGGTTATTATGTGATGGCATCATCGGACTGCTCTTCGCAACTGCTGAGTTGGTTGGGCTTACGGATTTCCACCAGCAAATTAAAGTTTAGAGTCCAAATATGTATCAAAGCTCATTGCATGCACATTTAACAGAACTGAAAAAAATATATATTACGATGCATCTCTTCAGTCAGATACAAAGAGGCAAATCATGAAACCATGATGCTCCATTTTCTTAGGACTTTTGCAACTTGATTTTACTTTTCATGCACCCTAAAATGTATACTTTCTGTAATGTTGTTTATAACCGAGTTTTCAAAAGTGAGATTAAGATAAAAATCTAAGGAATAAACATGGCGACAACTATTCGATAGTAACATCAATGTCAAACCGCCATAAGTATTTAGTTTTCAGTCTTTTTGTGTAAAGTTCTTTTAATTTTATTTCAAGAGACTTCAACGACTTCAATGCATTACCTCATTGCAGACATCTTATGATGCGCAAGCAGATAGCGTGACTTATAGAAAATGTGGGAGCACTTTCACCCGTTCTATTCAATGCACACGATGGAACGTGAAAACTACCGCATAATATTAGTTGACGAGTAAAAGCGTGGCAAAATATAGCAACTTCTTACTACTGGGCAGTTCCAGTCAAATTGTGTGGCTCTTTCCTCAAGAGCACCTCAGACGTTAACCTACATGGTTTTTAAAATGATTTGACCCATAACACGTTTACGATTGTATGAGCTTTAAAAGAGCCTTTAAACTCGTGAGTTTTTAGGCCCAAACCCACCGAGGAGGAGTCGCCCATCCCCATCGGTAAGCAACTCTATCTCGTTACTACAAGCTATGCCTGAAATGTGGATATAACAGAAACAAAAACTCATAGCAACAAACTTATAACTGATCAGAGTTAAAACTACTTACTTATTTACTACAATCTGTCTCCTTTGTGGGACATTCAAAGTATATTGGTTGGTGCTCGGTATGTGGACTGTGTCACATCAAAGTCAAAGTCAAAGCATTTATTTCAAATAAACCATTATCAGGTACTTTTGAATTGTCAAAGTCAGTCCGTCAAAAACATGAAGCTATTTACACGTTCGAAAGCGTAGATCTCTATGGAGAAGAACGTGCAAGAAACTCCACGGACACTCTTTTAAATTATTTTATGTTTACAAAAATCCTGGTTACATAAACCTTGTTGCTTCAGAACTGACCAAAAAAGATGTGTAAAAGTGTAATTTTAACATACCTAATTACAAAATAAATATGTTTTAACTATAGCTTGTGGTGGGATTGTGTCACTGAAGCATATCCTTGAAAAGTGAAGGATTTATGATTCTTTTTTCCGTTTCACATAGGAAAGTGCTCCAACACTCAAAAATGTTCCGCAGGCAAGCGTAGCTGAAGACATGTACACTAAAACGGCGGATTCTCATACACTTCTTCGCCCAGAATTTGTAGAGAGTCTCTGGTATATGTATCAGATAACTGGCAACACCACCTATCAGGACTGGGGATGGCAAATATACCAGGTAAGACAATTTATAGTATTGTGATCTAAGAACAAATCTTTTAGCCCACAGCTCTTGATATTTCCGGCCCAATCCAACTTTCGGGGTAATAGCTGTGGTTCTACTTTTAGCACGCAGTATTGTGTTCAGTATTCATTTAACCTTTTGAACGCCAGAACGTAAACGCATCGGCGTGCCCCCGACGCCAAGCCACAAATTTACCGTACTTTTTGTTACGTATTTGTGACGTTTGGCGTACAGGGCACGCGCTTGCTTGTCACCTATACGTGACAGTGGCGTTCAAAAGGTTAATGCTAGGCGATATCGCGGCAGACCAAGGTGAAGGTGGAGAGATGAACTTGACTCGCAATGACAGATGCCGAACGTGTGTGGTAAAGGAGAGAAGTCTTTACCCAGCTTTCCGATATAACATGAGAACAGACACAATTAGATAATAAATCACAAGAGCTAGCTTTGATTTTACTGAAATCATCCGCTTTATTACCATTTCAAGTTCAAGCAAACATGCTGTGTTGAGCACATCCTGGTTAGTACTCATGTCTTGCATATAATTGAATATCTAAAATTATACCAAGGGAACATACTCCCGGGATAAAAGAAAGGTACCTTAGTGATATTCCAGACTGTAATCTATCTCTGTGCCAAATTTCATTTGTAATTTTAGTATTAGTGTTTCTTATAATATTAGTATAGATTAATATTCTGATTTTCTGACTCAGTTGCAGTTCCCACTAAAAGAGTTATTGGATTTATTTATTAGAACTATTTTTCAGTGGGATATGCTGAGGAAAAATCCACATACAGGCATCATGTTAAGTCAATGCTTTATATTTTTAACGAGCTTTTGGCCGCGACTTCTAAAGTCAAAGTCAAAGTCAAAATAATTTATTGTTTGTCACAGGTTTAAAGCAGTTCTTATCAACGTAATATGTAGATCGCTGTAACATACCCATAGGGCGTACAATATGCATATTTATATGTTTACATTAATTAATATCTAATCCAAACCAAATCTATTTTATCATGCAAAAATACATTATAAATTAATGATCTCTCATGTCAAAATACATTAAAATTCGTCAATATGATACGCATGTCAAAATATTATTATTAAATAATTAAATTATACATAGTCAAAATTAATTCAAATATATAATAACAGTCAATCCANTATGCATATTTATATGTTTTCATTAATTAATATCTAATCCAAACCAAATCTATTTTATCATGCAAAAATACATTATAAATTAATGATCTCTCATGTCAAAATACATTAAAATTCGTCAATATGATACGCATGTCAAAATATTATTATTAAATAATTAAATTATACATAGTCAAAATTAATTCAAATATATAATAACAGTCAATCCAAAAATAATTAAAACAATAAAATGAATAAAACTATCACATATTAAATGATCAAAATTTGTCATTTAAAAACTCCGTAATATTATAGTACCCCTTAGTAATTAGCAATTTTTTTAGTTCTCTGTTGAATGAATTAATGTTCATTACCTTTAGATAATTAGGTAGTTTGTTGTATATTAATGGGGCCATGCATATTACACTTTTTCTCAAAAATGCTGTTTTTGCAGAGAGAGATTGCACCCAAAGTCTGTACTTCTCACGTCTATTTCTATTATTAATCAAAGGGGGAAACACGTACGCGTAACACGTAAACTTCGTACGCGCATGTCCCGTTTTTCCCGTTCCCGTTAGATTTTCAGGAAATCCTCTCTTAGTGCTCCCCTACAGAGTGTAGGAAAGCTACATGCCAAATTTAAGCTTTCTACGACCACAGTTTCGGCTGTGCGTTGTCATTCAGTCACACACTCGGTCAGTCAGTAAAGGAAGAATTATATGTATATTGATTTCTCTAAAATTATATTGTTTGAATATTCCAGGGTTTCGAGAAGTATGCCAAAGTGGCATACGGCTACACGTCGTTGGCGAACGTGAAAGTGGAAAAATCGGTTCAGCGAGACATGATGGAGTCCTTTTTTCTATCGGAGACGCTTAAATACCTGTACTTACTGTTCAGCGACGATAGGTTCACCATAGACTTGAATAAATACGTCATCAACTCAGAAGCTCATCCACTGCCCATACACAAGAACTAGAAGTACTTACCTAGTTAATTTGTCTGTCTTAATCTTCATAAGAAAGCATCCCGTTTTGGAGACATATTTTAAAAACGCAGAACTGGACGGAATCCTTTTAGGTCCATGGGATCTTTCATTAGGCCATGTTTCCACCTGCAAGAACGTATCCACTGCGGGCTTCTTAGGTATAATGTGATCAATCGATCGAACGTGTCCTGCCTGTAAATCTGCTTGCAGGTGGAAAATTTAGCAATGATAGTGCAATTTTCTCAATATCTAAATGTGTCATGATTATTAAGTGTCTGTTTACTCCCAAAGTTCAGTATGATGCTAGGTATTATATGTTATGCCATATTTACACAAAGATCTACTGATTACCGGTTTTACTCTCAACAGTTTAATGAAGTACTCAATTTTTAGCTGTAAGGATGTTTCATATACATTCTTTTTTATCCGGATTTATTCACAAAAGAAAAACTTAATTCACAGAGATTCATCAGAATGACATTTTACTATTTACAGAGCATACACTTGACAGCATTTAGCACAATAATTATACTCATTTGATAAAATAATTTCTCAACAAGCTGCATTTTCAAGTTATTTAAAGACAAACCGATATAAATAATAATTTACAGTATCTCTCATCTTTGGAGATTAATAAAATAATAATAGACAATTAATTCCTAAGCTTACGTTATAAGTACTTAAATTGTAACAGATTTTATAAATGTTTTATAAATGCAAAGTTAAGAAATTGAACGCGTCCTCATTACATTCATACAATCAATTTATACTTTTTGTCGTGCTTCCAAATAATTAATGAATAACATTTTGGTGGACTATATTTTGACGGGACCAAATTTTGGAGTGACTATGATATATTGGTAATCTAACAAAGGATATTATATTTATTTGGCTGTATTTAAATTCATTTAAACATAGTTTAATTTTAGTCATGTTCATATTATTTTATTTTGTTTAATTATAGTCAATATTGTTATATTTTAATTATGTTTTTGTTCTAATGTTTATGATTAATTTCGCTTTATATTAGTCAACTAAAAGAAATTAAATGAATCTCTGAAAGCTTTTGCGGTCCCAACAGTTCTAAATGAATTTTAGTTTCGCTAGGGGTCCTTAGGTTCAAAAATTTAAGGAATAAAAAAACGTAAAAAATATTTTTATTTTACTTAGAAAATATTTCACTCAAGTCATTATCATATTATTGTTATGTAAAATATTTATAATAATTTTAAATGTTATATTCTTAAATAAGAGATAGTTAGTCTCAAAATGTGAGGCGAAACTAAGATAGTGCATTATGTGCGTTATGTGTAACAGTTGAAATTACAACAAGCTCTTGAATCATTAGGCTGCGAATCGTGTATCGGCTTCTGCGATAAGAAATCTTAGGATAAAGCAAATCGCGTGACGTCAAATTTAATCATAAGATCTTACTGTAGTAATGTAGATCATTCAACGGATAGGTGAAGGTCTTCTCAGCGTAGTCCTTCGAAAAAATTACGATATTGGCGTCGTCTTTAGTCTTCTCAGCGCATCCGATATAGGTTACCCTAGAATATTGCCTTCTATTGAACGTCTTTGTTTCAACCCAACTATGATCAAGCCAAAAACGTGAATAATGTGTTTCACGTATTTTATGCATTTAAATCTCATTTTGGTTGGATGCACAATGATGACACGGGCATGACCTGCTGGTCTCTTTCGATGGAAAACAATTCGTCGAGCAATTCGATGAATTTTTTAAAGTCGTCTGCGCGACTATGTAAAACTCGCAACGAGTGCGACTGAAATGACAAAATTAAAGCATAATTATTATTAAGCTATTAGGCTGCTGGCTGTCCGCATGCGATCAATAAAACGGTTGCGGTCATTACCGCATAAGTGTGCATCCAGCCTTTGACACTCCAATTATTTTATCCACGTTTAGGATTGTAACTGTTGTTGTATGTATAAATAAAAATACAATAACAACAAAATGTTTTTAGTAAGCAATTAATATAAGCCTCGCTCAGTGAAAAAATACTTAGATTTGAAAGTAAGTTATTACTACAGTGAAACAAAAGTGAGCATATTGTGGTTTATACACTAGTTGGTAATTTTATTGTTTTGGGTAAATATTAGGGCATTCAGAATAGTGAGATGCAAAAAGCAAGCGTAATTTACACCACGTATACTAATAAAGTAATCTAAGAGCAATAAAATACTAGCACGATTTGATCTATTCTTATTTACGATTCCCAGCGACCGTCGCTCCGGAGTGCATTTGATTTGGGGAAATTGATTTGATTGTGAAGTGCTTAGATGTCATATTTGCATGAAATCTCTAAATAGTATACAATAACGTCGCTGCCTGTTCGCTGCTAACTTTAACGGATTTTTAATACGATATACTAGTAGAAAGAGCGATGAACGAGGAGGGCTTGTGTATCTAATTTGCATCCGTGCATTTGCATGCAATGTAAAATGAGCCGGGTCGTATATGACATATAACTGCTTCATGTTCGCTTTAGTTCCCTTTGACAATTTAATATGCGGAAATCGTACATTCTAGTTGTTACGACACGAGAGAAGTAGGAGTAATACTTTTTTAAATGTCATGTCCGTTCGACATGGGGCTGACTTGAAAACATTAACATCCTCAAATGTGGTGCCTGTTACAAAATAATGCTGCCGAACTAAGTTCTAATAACTTTAAAGTACACGCATAAGACTAATATGATCATTAAGTCGAATATTCGGCGTCCTTTTGTGCTATCAAATGTTGTTAGGTCAAGTAAAACAAATTGTTCTTATTTAACATTAAGTAAATCTACATGGTACAAGACATTTTTATACGGGGCATGCCAAATTACATAAGAAAAATGATGTGGATATCATGTAGCCATTCATTAGATTAGACAGCAAGAATGCTGCCGCGTGACACTAACACGTGGAAATGTAATAGCGAGCCTAGGTTGAATCAACACTGAACTCGATAGAACACAGAACACCGACATGACCTCACTAAAGGCAGTCATACATTGTTTTAGCTCAGTAATCATCAAAAGGATATTTCTTAAGGCCCAAGTACTACATACCACTTCTCGATAGTATTAAATGCACTAACGCACAACATAATTATAAAACAGCTACTGTAGCTCATAAGTACTTAATAAAACGACGTATATGTACTTTACTGGAGGTTTAGTATAGTTACAATAAGGTATGTTGCTTCCCTTCTACGATCTTAGTGATATCAGTTGGCGTCCTAATACCTCTTTCCAGTTAGTTTTATTTATTAAGTAGTAATCAATTCAATTAATTACATTTTTGTCTTTTAAATGTTTAATGTTGTTTAGTGATATTCTATGTCTTCGATTGTCTAGTTACAATTTCATGTTAAGAATAGATCGTGTTTTTTTATATGAATGTGTAGTATCTCGATAGTACCTACCTATTCTATACCTGCACTTTTAATGATTATACCTACACTACCTATCCATTTCAAATTACAAACTGATAAGTAGTAATATTTAAATTTTGAAGTCTCATTGTCACAATTATTTTGAATTTTTCAAGTAAAATTATTGTAAACACAAATGCAATTAATATTACATTATTGTGAAATATTGTTTCAAGAGTGAAAAGACAATCTACTCAAAATATATCTTGTACTTGCCTGTAATATCGTTCAGAAACTGATCAATGTCAAAGTATCGGATTATTGCAAACATCTTAAAGCTGGGGACTGACCGGTGTAATGGACCGTAATGTAATATAATAATAATAATAAATCATTTTATTGTGGATCATAGGTATATAAGATGTCGGGTTGGTTACAGGTAATCTGCTATGTCCCGCCATTGAGGCATACAAAATTCACAATTATTTTATCAGTCTAGTTGAAATACATCAAAAATTGTCAAGGCAATACAAATTGAAACTACATTGTTGTCATATGTATGTTATGTCAAATTGAAATTAAATTATTATCATTATGTTATGTCAAATTGAAACAAAATTATTATAATGTTATGTCAAATTAACATTAGAATTAGTCATACAATACTTTCACAAAATATAAAAAAGCATTACGACTTCATAGTTTATGAGTAACTACATAATCTATGATAGTTTTTAAATTCATGGACGTTGATCTATTGGTTTGTTGTAATAAATCGGCTGTTTCAGTGTCTTGTCATTTAGAAATTCACTAATAAAGTAATAACATTTACTTATCAATAACTCGTAGTCTTTTTTTGAAGGCATTAGTATCGGTCATTGTTCTGAAGGGGCGTGGGAGATTATTATATATACGTGGGCCTATACAAAAGATGCTTTGATGAAAAAGCTTAGTTTTACTGGCAACTGTGCGCAGCATTTCTTTGCGTCTGCCCCTAGAGCAAAATTCAAATAGTATATATGTAATGTATAATATGTAACATGTTACAAAGCTAGCATTCGTGCAGTCAGTACGTGGAAACCAGCACGAACACGCTAGCAACTAGCCGCTCGATGCTCGTTTCGAGTGCTCCACCTGCTGTCTTCAATTGTTACGTTGTTCAGTCAGTACGCCGCGAAAAGTCGTCACGAGCGCACGTGGCTAGGCGTCGATTCTTGCCTAAATTGTGTTAATTTATTGAAGGGCATGGAGTGGGACAAAGAAACAAATCTCTATTTGGATTAAACAATAATTTAGTAGAATCATAAATCCCAACACAACCTCGTTGTCAGACATCTTGACTGAGAGTGTCTTGCAAAACTGGAGCACGGTCGAGCAGAGTTCGAACGAGCATGTTACACAGATTTTAGGAGACAGCATAACGTAACATGCTCGCTGCGAATGGTACATTACGGCCCGAGACACCGGTCAGTACCCACCTTTAGATTGCAAAAAATCTTGATTAGGTTACAGCTATGTATTGAGCGCAAATAATTTTGAATACAAGAACTTACAATAAAAAATGCAATCCAAATTCTTTTGTTTACAAAATATACGTGTCTTATCGAGAAGAAAAAGTTACATCAATACTATAATATTTTCTTTCTCGCAACTGAAAATGATGTTTCGAGGCAAGGAAACGATGTCATAACTCCAGAGACGCAAGAATACATAATATTAATTAATCACATTACTTCCTGATACATAGATGAAAGTTACATGTGCGGCTGCTATAGTGAAAAAAGAATAAAATTCGATTCTGTAAACCCAGTGTAGCTTGAGCAAAGCTCAAGTTTGCATGCGATGTAGGAGTTGACATTGATCGGATTAATACCACGAAGACGATTTACACACGAAGAAGGCACAACCATTTATCACACGGTTTGCAAGAGTGGGTTCACGATTAAAAAAAAAATAAGGTACCTATTATTTCTGCAAGTACATAAGTGAATAATACCAAAAAGCTACCTATATTGTTTCAAGATGTACTCATTGTATAAAACTAACAGTCTTAATATGTGTTGAGTCGGCTATAAGTTCAATTCATTGTAAATTAATATTCTGTTACCAATAATTTAAATTAGTTATTAGTTACCAAATAATTCGGATCTTCCTAGAATTGTGGTATGGTATACCACTCATAAAACAGCTTTATGAAAAAGTGATGAATGAATCTTTGTCAAGGTTTATAAAATAAATATGTTATTATCATGTATGTTGCATATAAAATAGGATAGGTACTAGGTACACTGTATGGATTTTATAAATGAAAATGTATTGTCCGTCACCCGTATTGTGTAATATAATTTGTGGAATTCACTTTCTACATTTGTGCATTTTTGTACAAGGATTCTCTTGTTATACTTACCGCATACTACACTTTATGTAGACCGTATTATTTAAATTAAGGACATAGAAATATTCGAGGCTGGGTAA
Organism: Mamestra configurata; assembly: GCA_002192655.3. Taxonomy (NCBI): domain Eukaryota; kingdom Metazoa; phylum Arthropoda; class Insecta; order Lepidoptera; family Noctuidae; genus Mamestra; species Mamestra configurata. The sequence goes on along the minus strand of NDFZ01005260.1, from coordinate 383,690 downwards.
ACATAAATGATGTGTTTTGCATTTAAACCTACTTTCATAATAGGTATTATCAATGTCAGTGTACTGGAATCTTAAAGTTGTGCTACTACATATTGGTTGTAATAAATGTACAATTTATAATGTGTTGTTTTATTTCATTAAACCTTCGTTTTATAATACCTACCTACCTGGTTGTTTACAACTTGAACTTTCACGACTGGCTTTTATCAAAGAGAGTCCCTTTTGCCACCAACACGCAGTACCTATACTACTTACCATACCTACATTATTTTGATGGTCGATCATAATTATTACCGTTGTGGTAGACCATCAAACGTCAGTGAATGTATTCTGTGAGGCCGAAGCTTTTGGATTTGAATGAAAAATAGAACATCAATGATGCGTGAATGATTCTGAAATAAATCGGTTTCAGCATCTTAAATTAAATTATTAACGCATAACAATTAATCATCCTCCTATCCTAATTCAATTAAAGTCTGTAACCGTTCAAGAAATGGCAGAATAATAGCGACTTCGAACCAATAGTTATACATCGTGTATCAACCAGCTGATAGGTAAGTACTCCTGATTTAATGAAACACAATAGGTACCGAATAAGTTAACATAAAAGGATGCCGCGCGCGATGCGCGGGGCCTCACTCGCCGCGTGCTTGCAGGCAAGTGATTTGGCTAGAAAAGAAGTGACTATTACGATAACTATATCATAATAGTCACTTCTTTTCTAGCCAAATCACTTTCACACAATCTATCTATTTTTTTTTCGCCTTATCACCACATTCATTCTCAACATTTTCCTCTAATGTTCCTTGTGCCTTCGCATCACATGCACATTCCATAACAGCCAATTTCCACACAAGTCATCAGTGGCACTTTCAGAATCTCTAACATACCTACTCATTTTTTATTCTATCAATTCGCATAACATAACACATCCCCCTTAGCAGCATGCAACATCACGTTCGTGATTTAAAATGGCGTCGTAGTTTGGCTTGTATTTAATTTACCAGCAGCAGATGAATAATTAAAGTGCCCATAGAAATAAAAATTAAACTCGGGTCTTAAGATATTTTTTTATTGGTTGTACAAATGTGTACACTTTTTATAAATACATATTTTCTAAATCTACAGTCAATGTACTTCACCAAGCACAGGCTCCAATTATGGACGGAGTCTGATTCCCTAGTGATAGTTGACAAAGTATAAAGTCAAAAATAAAGCTATAAAAGGTTTTCATTACACTTGGTAAATTCATAATATGAAAAGGCAAAAAGTGGCATTTCGGTCTCTTACAATGTCATGAGTGGTACATAATGTTTGACCAAAAGAGGAAGTAGTACCACTAAGGCAAACGCTAAGAAACTAGATACACATTTATTAGATTCACTGGAATGCACAATAAACCTGTAGATTGAAATAATCAATGTCCACAATTATACATTTTAAAAACATTAAAATACTCCATATATGGAGTTATAATTTTACTAAAGAAGATAATACATACAAAATCCTCATTGTTTCCTAGAGAATATAGAGAGGATTTATTTTTACTGATATGACAGGTATTATTAAAGTTAAAAGTATACATGTCAATAAATATTACACATAGGTATGAGATTGGCACAAGGCTTTTTATGAGATATAAAAAGTAACTAACACTACTACTTTAATGTTACTTAAACTAGAAAAAATAAAAAGCTGCACTAGCACACACAGACGCTCAAATGTGAGGAGTCGAGACTGGCTCGAGATAAAACTTCAACTGCCTACAACCTGCTCAGATGGAGAATTAAATTTTGTTTTTCTGTTACATATCATAATTTAATTAAGTTTGAGAACTTATTTATGTGTATTAAACTAATGTAAATAAGCAAAATGATTAACTAAAAATCTGTTATCAATTTTAATTGTCTTTATCCAATTTAGAAATGTTATGTCTAAATTCATTTTACTTTGATTACCGCATTGTTATACAACCCGAAGTCTTATGCACTCTTTCTAATAAGAAGTCAAAAATATAATGTATTTAGAGTGATTTAAAAATGCAGTCTTTGTGCTGTCAGTAGAGAAGACAAGATTTTTTTTTCATACTATTTCTAAAAGTATCACTCTATTTAGAACCTATATAAAATTATTATAATTAATGTATATATCAATCATACAAAAATATATTTGTTACTTATCACATACTTGGAACATATTGGAATGCAACATTTTGCACAATTATTTTAAATAGTTGCTAAGTTAATACATGGCAGGTTAGTAAATGGTTTCAGGAGTCTAAACTCAGTCAATGTAATTTTGAAATTTTATCATCAATGGCAGCAAGTTGATTTTAATCATGGTGCCGAAAAAGAATACATTGTAGGTACTCTAAATTAATAATTTAGAGTCCGCTTAAATACTATTTGTTTACAAAAATACATTTGATGGTCTACTTTAAATTTATTGAGACTACAGGTGAATGAAATCCAAGTTTCACAACCAATATGTGGTTATGGAAAGATTATTAATATTAAATCATGAGATATGGGTTCATATAAAAAGGTTTGTAAACTATGTGAGCATAATGAGATACTAACCTATGTGTTAGTTACATTAGAACACAGTCACAACACTGGATGGTGTAGTAGAGGCACTTGATACCGCAGTCTTCCTCCTCCTCTACAGAAGCAGCGGACCTGGTCTTGTGTGCTGGAGGTGGTCTCAGGTACACACTGTCTACCTTGTCCTCAAATTTCTCAGTATCTTTATCTGTTTTTTCAGATTTATTTGTGACCTTGTCATTCTCAAGATAGTCTTCACTTTTCTCACTTTTGAAGTCCTTGTTGTTTGTGTCTCCAGCGGCTTCCTGTAATGTAAGGAACCTTCTTCAACCTGTATCGATAATGTATTCTGCGATTGTGATTATTTAGATAAAGCCATAGTTAATTACCTTCCGTCGGATCATAGCGGACAATTGGTAACATTTAAGTTTAAAGCAGCCTTGCAAAAAATTCAAATACAATATAGGCCAATTACAACAGGCAAACTAGCTAGATTCAATGTTACCTTACAAAATAAGTTGAATGTTCTAGGCCATAATATTGAGGACGCAAATAAGTTTTATGATAATTTCTTTTCAGTAGTACTAAAGGAATTCAATACAACTTTTGAAAAGAAGTCTAAAAATACTTCCCCTAAGTTTATATTTAGTGACTGGGCGACTAAAGGTATTAGGATAAGTAGGGAAAGACTATATGAGTTATATGGCCTTAAGCCTTTCATTAACACAGAAACCTTTAGTATGTATGTAAACAAATATTCTAAAGTTTTCAGAAATACTTGCAAAGTAGCTAAAGCCCTGTACATTAGCAATAAGATCAAATCGGCAGATAATAAAATTAAGACAGTTTGGAAAGTTATCAATAATGAAACTAGTAGGAATAAAGTACGAAACACTGATTTTTTACTGGAGACTGCACATGGTGCCATAAGCTCTAATTTAGAAGTAGCTCAAGAATTTGTAAATTTTTTCACCGAAATACCATCAAGAACTACTGAAGCTTTAAATTCTTCACCCGAGGTATCATTTAATTTATTAAGAGCAAACGTTCCAGGTTGTACGGTTGAATTCCAATTCAAACATATCAACCCTATGACGGTTATAAAAGCTTTCCGGCAAATCAAAATCAAATTGACCGAAGACTTATGGGGAATGTCTGTCAAAGTGTGCACGTCCATAATTGAGACCATAGCACCATACTTGGCTTTAATATTCAATTTATGTGTAGACCAAGGAGTCTTTCCGGATATAATGAAATATAGTAAGGTTATACCACTTTTTAAATCCGGTGACAGTAAAGATGCCAATAATTATAGACCTGTATCCGTATTGCCGGTTTTCAGCAAGGTATTTGAAAAAGTGATGCTCAATCAAATGCTCATTCATTTTAACATCAATAAAATCTTACACGATCAACAGTATGGGTTTACCAAAGGTCGTTGTACGACTGACGCTGGTGTCACAATGTTAAAACACATATATACAGCGTGGGAAGAGGCGCAAGATGCCATAGGAATCTTTTGTGACCTCTCCAAGGCATTTGATTGCGTAAATCACGAAACCTTGCTCCTAAAACTAAAACATTACGGACTAGGTAATCTTGCTCTCAGTTTAGTGAAGTCGTACTTAAATGACAGACAGCAGCAAGTTCAAATAAACGGTGTTAATTCAAGGGGTTTAAAAGTCAAAATGGGGGTACCACAAGGCTCAATATTGGGTCCTTTCCTCTTTTTAGTGTATATTAATGATTTACTCCATCTTTTAAAAAACCAACCAAAGATGGTGTTATTTGCTGACGATACGTCCTTAATTTTTAAGATAGATAGACGTTCTACAAGTCTTGACGACGTAAATAATGCGCTACAGCAGGTCCAAAATTGGTTCACTGCGAATAATTTAGTATTAAATGGGAAAAAAACTAAGTGCATCAGATTTGCTTTACCGAATGTCAAAAGTAATACTTGCGACATAGTATTGGACAAAGAGAAACTTGAATTCGTCGAAGACACGGTTTTCCTAGGGATCACGCTTGACTCAAAGCTACAATGGGGTCCTCATTTAACATCTCTTGCAGGACGGCTAAGTTCAGCAGCATATGCTGTCAGAAAAATCCGTCAATTTACTGATATAGATACCGCGAGGCTGGTTTATTTTAGTTACTTTCATAGTATAATGTCTTACGGTATCTTATTATGGGGACGAGCTGCAGACATCGAGTCTATATTTATTCTGCAGAAAAGAGCCATCAGAGCCATATACCATCTTGGTCGGCGCGATTCCCTAAGGGAACTGTTTAAGGATATTAACATCATGACGGTACCTTGTCAATACATATACGAAAACATTATGTATGTTCGGAAAAATATTCATCTTTTTAATAAGATTAGTGATAGGCATAATTTTAATACTAGAAATAGGAATAAATTAGATCAACCCCGATTCAGATTGGCTAAAGTACACACTTCTTTTATGGGATATTGTATTAAGTTTTATAATAAAATACCACGTGAGATTCTCGAACTGAATGAGAAAAAATTTAAAACATGCATAAAACGCACTCTATGTAGACAGGCATATTATAAACTGGAAGATTATATCCTTGATAAAAATGCTTGGCTAAATGCCGGTCCTGCTCCACAGCCTCAGCCGCTTGGTTCCACTAGTTAGGTTTTATATTTGGAAGAGATGCTCACCCTCTTTTATGTCTAATAATAATACTATTCCGCATAATCTTATATTATGTTTGGAATAAACTTTTCTTTTTCTGTATTTTCAGATTGATATTCATAGTTTTATATAATTTAGAAGCAATTTTTATTTCAAGTTCTGTAAATGTGAGAACCCTGGACCATTATGTTAATAGATAGTTTCCTTGTTTGACATGAAATAGCAGGGGCAGTTGAGGGTGTGTCATGCTCACTCCAATGTCTCGCTGATGGTGGCGCGTGTATCGGATCATTCAGTTCCCTTCAAAATGGTTGAGCTGAATGGTGCTGATGCACGCGTCATGTTCGTGAACGGGCGCCGTCAGTGGAGACTGGTCATCCCTTGGTTGCCACTGCCTCATTTTAATATTTCATACTATAAATTGTTTTTTTTCTTTCTTTACATTGTTCTCATATATAGAAGCAACAAGGTTTATGTAACCAGGATTTTTGTAAACATAAAATGATTTAAAAGAGTGTCCGTGGAGTTTCTTGCACGTTCTTCTCCATAGAGATCTACGCTTGCGAACGTGCAAATAGCTTCATGTTTTTGACGGACTGACTTTGACAATTCAAAAGTACCTGATAATGGTTTATTTGAAATAAATGCTTTGACTATTGACTATTGACTATTGACTATTAAGGATAAAAATTATGTTAACACTGCTGGACGAATAATGAGACAGTTATATTTTACTGTGGATATATTGCAGAGTTCTGGGTTCTTATGTGGAATTTTGTCGAAGTACAGCTTTTGATAAAATAGCAAACTATGCATGTGACACTTACTTTACTATCTTCTTTTTTGTCATGTCGAATGAACTCCTGTTTTTCTTCAGCATTTCCAGTAGCAGTACTATCTAATGGCACATCAGAAGCACCCAATGCTGTACCAGCAGTAGCTATACTCGCAATGGGTGCCTTTGTCCTCTCTGGCATCAACAAATCTGTCTCCTCTTCTTTCTTCTTGTGTGGTTGAAAATCAGGTGAATCTCCAGACATGCTTAAAAGAAGAATTTTTGCGATTAATATAAGCAAGTAATGAAACTGAGCTGCAATGCAAAACGCGACTGTAGTACTGAGGTAGTCGGGAGACGGAAGATTAAATTACATTTCACGACAATCCGCACACATTGTCATCCATCTGTGTATAGCTTCATTATTAATAATGTAAACAACACTCCATAAAATGATGGCTGCTGCAGTTACGTTAGTGTGAACGACGTCCAATTACTTGATTTACCTTACTACAGCAGTTTCTATTTGTTCCCCAGACAAACGTCGCCATGTGCTAATGATAGTTTCAAAATTGTTGTTTTCTTGCATCTCGGCGTGTCATAAACACAAGCCGACAAAAAAGTTTTACTTTAGATCACAAACCATCACCAAATACCGACAGTATTTATCCTGTTGTGATCTTGACGGCCCACTGTTAAGCTAGGTTTTTCCAAGCTTGGCCTTAATAATAAAAACTAGGGATTTTCGTTATTTCTTTCAGTAATAATTTCTGAGTTTCAAAAAAGAAGTATTGTATCAAGCCTTGACCTTTGTGATGTCATGTCACTCACTACACTATTTCACTCACAGACTTTAGTACACACACATTGGTAAAATGTCCGCCCGGTTTACCTTAGTGATGTGCTTCGCAAAATCAACTAAGGCTGAGAGATAAATCATCTAATCAACTAATTCAATCAAAAATAGTGTTCTCTAATTTTACACCATAAAGATTTTCATAATAATTTGAAATTTAGTTTGCGCCGATTTAAGCCATTTTTTAAGCCGACTAAAGCTCAAAAAACTCGCCATAGCGGGAAATTCAAATTCCCAAAAAAAAAGTGCGGTCTAGAAATCAAGAATGGATGTATTATTCAAAGGCACTTGTCTCACCGCCGACGAGAAAGCGATTAAGCTATCGACTATTGTTTTTTAGAGAGTGCTGCATGATGTCGTTGCCTTCAACCTGTACTCTGAACTCTTCCATAATTTGTGCGTTGTTGTTCATACTGACATTATCAGGTCGGTTACACTACTTACAGGCTCAAAAATATACAGATAATGGTTATTTGCCTATAGATTACAGGAAAACCCAAAACCTATAAGAAGTCAATGGTTCTAAAGGTTTTGGGTTTTTCTGTTAGTAACATGTTACAAAAATGAGACTCGTTCAGAACCCTTTGCATGCGAGTCCGTCTCGCACTTGGCCGGTTTTTCTATTATTGTCATCATAAAAACCATTAGCATGATGTTAACTAACGACGATATAAGTAAATCGGTCGGCAACTTCATTTAATTACCTACGTCAAAGATTTGAAATTTCACATACAGAAAAAAAAGGTGCATGAATTTTATGTCATCTGAATCGCAGTGTGAGGTGCAATAGCTCATGTGAGCACCAGCCTTTCTGCCGGTTCCGTTCGATTCTGTAAACATGTCGAAGTGACGGGTTGGGTGAAGTGATGACGAGGTGAGCTGTCAATTCATACACTCGAGATGTTACGAGATCACGGAGTGTGCTGTCATTCCATCTTGATTATTTGGATTGACAGCTCACCTCGTGATCACTTCACCCAAACCTTCCCTTGGACATGTTTACTGCCGGTCGATTCTGTAAACATGTCGAAGTCCTCCCCGTCATCACTTCACTTCGACATGTTTTCAGAATTGAACGACAGTTCCTAACGGTTTAAAAAATAACCCCATACGAAAAAAAAAATTTTTTTACGCGAGGAGCTGCGCTTAACCTTCATTATAATATGAAATAAAAGGAGGTAGGTATAAGTACTAGAGAAATTCACTTTTTTTTTAAGTCCCCGAGTCCTGACGTCATCATTCTATGGAACTCAATTTTCAGACCATCGTGTCATCGGCGAGAATTTCCTTACAACTTGTTTGTCGCAGCGACAAGAGTTATTAAAGATTGTTTGTCGCAACGACAAGCGCTATCAAAGATTATACTCGCTCACAGCGATGCTCGCTTGGCGGTTAGACCTTACGCCGAGAGACCAACCAGCGATAATTTCTACCTATAGTGCGGATCTGAGGGTTTGCTAACATATTATGAATTTAACGCTTCGTAGTGCGTCCAAGTTTGCGCAGGAATGTATCTTTCGGCGGGCCGGAGCGAGTGGTGGTCGTGGTTCCCGTCGCCCAAGAACACTCGCTTATAGCTGAGCGACAAAACTATCGGAACTACACACTCGTTTCTCACTGCTTGCAAACTCGTATCTAGTTTATAGCTTTACTCGGTTCTCGTTGATCGTCGGTGATGAGACAAATGCCTTAAGGTGCATTATAAGCACGTGGTTAGTTAATTTTTAATGATTTTCATTGTTCTCACGTGGCGTCTTTACCTCCAAATGGAGATATTTGGAGGTAAAGTCGCAACGGGACACTTTAGGGTACCATGTTCAAAATATTTGTTGTTTGTTAAGGTGTCCTCTACTCAAATATACTTAAGTACATGCTTCAACGTGCGCCGCAATTTTGAAAAGGAAATCAAAATGGTAGCTTTCTGTTTTTTTTTTCTATTTAGGGTTCCATACCCAAATGGTTATCAACGGAACCCTATTACTAAGCCTCCACTGCCCGGCTGTTCGTCCGTCCGTCTGTCTGTCAGCGGGCTCTACCTATCTCAAGGACCGTAAGGTAGACAGAATTTTCACAGAGTGTGTATTTTTATTGCTGAAAATGTTCATAGCGATGTTTGGCTCTATGACCGTTTTTAAATTTGTCCAACTGAACAACGGATAAAGCCAATCTGTCCATTGTTCAGTTCGACAAATTTAATAACGGTAAATGCTCGATGCTCTGTTACAAGTGAATGCTGAAGTCTATCAGCGGCTTAATGGTAATAAATGCTCGAATTACGGTTAATTATAATATAATGATTCCTCTGTAAAGCTAATCATTGATGGTAAAGCTCCGAACTGTTTTAAGAAGAAAGAGTTTCTTTTATCATCCTGTTCCGGAAGCCTAAACCCAAAATGTTTCATGCCATATTGTATCGTTGGTTACTATATTATTATAAAAGATACTTACACCCTATACATTGACGGTGATCTTTCATATTTTCCTTTGGGATATTTGTCATTGACGCCACTGTACACGACTTCCTTCTTCTTATTTTTTCTCGTAGGAATCCATATTATGCCGAAGCCTGTTTTATTACTTTTGTTTTTTGGGGAACTCAACGATGAAAAGTCATAGGTTTTGGATGAACTGGATCCAGCTGATTTCCCAGCGGAACTGGAGCCTAATCCACTAGGGAGTTTTGGTGTCGAACTAGAAGATTTTCCACTAGTAATCTTGCTGCCAGAAGACTTGCCAAATCCAGTGGTCCCACTCTTCCCTAGACCTCCAGCACCACTCTTGCCAAAGGAACCGGCCCCACTTTTGCCTGTAGAGCCGGCTCCAAACTTTTTACTTATCGGTGCCAGATTGCTGACCTGAAACAAGAAAATTAGGGAAATAAGCAGAACATTTCATGTTTTTTTTTTGTCATATTATTAGCTTTTCTTGGACGATAGCAGGCAGAAGATGTTTTTTTATTATTGCAGACTGCAGTGTGTATTTTACTAATCACTAGATAACACTGGTTGGGTTACTCTAATCACCACTAGATGACGCTAGTTGTGCAACGATCAGAAAGTTGCAAGAAAACATTTCTGGTAGTATCTACTGTAGTAGTAGCAGGTACTGGATATTTTATGTATCTAAAGTATCGTCGAATAATATAGGTAGGTTTTCCCATTAAGGAGGTTTTCAATAAATCTTTTTTATCGAGAGAGATTAGGTACTTATCGTCTTTTCTATTTTAATGATTTAGAAACTTATATACCTTGAGTAGGAATTTGCTTGTTATATTTTAAACTTCAAATTGGTTATAAGAATAAAAATCAAATGAAAATTGGGCCTCTACTTACCCATTTGATTTTTATTCTTATACTTACTCAATACTAAGCTAAGTAGGATTTTTCATAATATAAGTATAAGACTAGTTAAAAAAAATGTAGGTAATGTCCATGCAGTAAACTACATGTAATACTAATTTAATAAAGCTGAAGAGTTTTTTTGTTTGTTTGAACGCGCTGATCTCTGGAACTGCCAGTCGGATTTGGATGGCGGCTACACGAACGGAAAAAAACGGGACATGCGCGTACGAAGTTGCGGTAAAAGCTAGTTTTTTAATAAGCTACAATAATTAAATGCAAACATATACCTAGGTATATTTTTATCACGTCAAAAAGAAAATTATTTACTTACACATTTTAGTTTCGACTACCCATAAGTTTGCTCTCAAATAATTATTACCTACATTTTGTAGTAGTTCTAGTCTTCATTTTGGTATCTAAATATTTGTTTTCAAACGGTTTAAAAGGTAGTTTAGAGTACCTACGTTCTGACCACTTTTCAGTGAACTTATTATATCTAATTAAGATTATCTATCGTATAAAGAAAATACTGTAAGAAGCCTATTTTTGTTATTTTGAAACTCCGGTCCGGTAGTTGCTTATGTGTTTAGTGATAGATAGAGAAGAACGCAAAGTTGCTGGGCTGCAGGTGAAAATAGATCCACAAATTTTTGCATGCCTATGAATAAGAGGGAACCATACAACCACAAAATTGAGTGTTACTCCTGTCTCTCAAAAGCTTTAGGCCTTAATCACAAAATTAAGTGTAAATCAATCATATCTGCGGAGGCGTGGGGGTTGGGGTGCTACTAAAAAAAAACTGCTTGGAAATCACGAATGGTAAAACTATTTTTTATTTAAGTTTCCAACAATTAGTCGCTGGTTGCTGGTTACATAAATTGAAATTGGAATTTAATCCGAATGGGTATCCAAGAGTTCTTAGGAAACAATTGTGTTATTAAACTTTTCAACAATTTGTTGCTGGTTGCTGGTTATATAAGTTGAAAGGGAGTGGTATCAAAATGACCCTGAATATTCATATCTTGCTCTCGAACCTTTTCTACATTCCTGAAAACAACCGAAACGTCAGCGAGGAGCTCAGCCTAGTGAGTGTTTTCACCAGAGCTTGGAAATATTTTAGCAAAATTTATCAGTGTGTGTCTGTCTAACTGTATGTTACCGCTGAATCAATTTAGATGAAATTTGGTATAGAAATAGTTTGAGTCCCGGGTTTGGTATAGAAACTATCCTATGTCCTTTACATAGGATAGTTTTTATCCCAGAAATCATTCTTTAAGGGAGTGAAAAGGGGGGTGGAAGTTTGAATGGGAGTCCGTCATTATTGAAGATAAAACCATGGAAACTTTGTATTTAGGCACTTGATAAAAAATAAATAAACTTGTTTAAATGACTGCCCAAAATAACTATTCCACGCGGACGAAGTCGCGGACAAAAGTTATAATAAATATTTTCGAAATGTGACGAGTTGTATTTTTTCATATGTATTTCTTTACTCGCCAATTTAATTATTAAGAATAAACACTTTCCCATTCCAGGACACAAACCTTGTAAACTAGTGTAATTAAAAAAAAATAAAACATTTAAATTTTTGTTTTGAAACTAATTTCCTGTGCTATTATGACCTTATTTCCACATTTCGATCTGTCGGCTGCACATTGTGAATCATTGAATATTGTTGCTTATCACGGCTTCACGGTTCATTGTATATTTCGAATTGGCATGATATGATACGAGCGAGAGGAACCACGGTCAAATAATAATTTAATTAATCAACGTTACACTATCTCACGACCTACATAGATTCGAAGAAGATTTCGTTTTCATGGCTTTCGCTGCGACTGAGCTTGCCATTTCATGCTTGTATGCATTTCTTTTCGTTTCATGGGTTGTGGCCATGCGGTGAGGAGGTGATCACTCAATAATTTTCTAAGAGCAATTAAGGGCATGCAAACTACCTAAGCCAATGTAGAACCACCTATCTGACTACTAAGTACTCCATAGGACCGCCACAACCCTAACCCTAACTGGATAACATAGCAGTTCTTGGCAAGACTGGAGTCAGATTTTCAGGTTTTTGACAATCCGTAACGATTGTCTAAGGTTTGCATTAGGCAGTCGGGACCGACGGCTTAACGTGCTTTCCGAGGCACAGAGGATTTTAGGTACATTTTAGTTGGTCACCCATCCACAGACCAATCTCGGCAAGCGTTGATTAACCGCCAACAATCCCAAATACACAGTTCTGGTATCATTAGGCAATTATTCTGGTTCTCTCGGATTATCTACTGTTGTGACGGCCATAATATAACGTAGGTACGTAACAACCAACAAAGTGAGTTTCAAAATGTCGGCTCAGTGACCTGATAGTTTTTGTAATCGCATTCCATTATCATCATCGTCATTAACTCATAGCGTTTGTAATATTTTGATGATTATCTCCAAATTGTTACGTAGATATTGTATCAAGCTATTACGTACTTGTTATGTAATCTTTCTTCATGCTGGTTGTAGTTTATACTACTTTATAGCCATGTGGAATTGTGTAAATCTGCCTACAACCATCACCATCTGAAAATCTACCTCTAGCCTAGAATTTTACCTACACAGAGCGACTGCGAGCTCAGATACCCGAGCTCCTCTTCGAAGTTGGTCCACTGACTACCCTGGGTACCCAGTCAATGGACCAACTTAGAAACTTGTAACTATAAAAAATAGTCGACTTGACGTTGTCGCGTTGGGCCCGTCTGCGAGAGCCTTAAACGATCGTTTTGTGCTAACATAAAAATGGTATATAAAACAGTTTGTAGTACAATTGAATGCAGTAAGATCAAACGAGTTATTTGCATACTCCAACAACCATGTCAACCATGTGTTATTACGAGTATGTTGCACATACTCGTAATAACACATCCACGCTCTTAGTCGATAAGCAAAGGGCTTATCGCAGCTATGCTTAACCTTTTTTCCTGGGCCAAATACACTTCCACTTCTAGATATCATGATGTGCCGCTTTAAGTTACAGTAAAATAAAACTATACATTTAATATCTACCTAATATCTACATTTTTGATAAAATCGCTAAGTACATGTAATTTACTTAGGTCAATTTTATTCTTTTGCTAGTGAGTTGGTATTCATAAAACTGTTACAGAGACTGACTAAACATAACGCCAATAAAGTCCTAGACTACAGGGCCAAACAGAAAGGCTTGGCGGGCCACACGCGGACCGCGGGCCGTAGTTTGAGTACAGCTGGCTTAAGGTAGATATGTTATGATGACATCTATGGCCGTGCCCTACTTTCTAGCTGTAGGTACAGAGGTATCTACATGATTATAGATGTATTCATGTATTTTTTGTAAACAATGCGATGCCAATCAAGCTTTGGATAATCTTGTTTGGACTGCTGAAGACCACTCAACAGTTAAAACGGCGTAATGTAAACATCACTTTGATGATCACTATTTTAAAACTAACTACTCGCTTAACGTAAATTAGTCCTGAAGAAAGTTTTGATTATTAATATGGTGCCTATAAGAGTGGGGGAAGACCAAAGATTATTTTTAATCTTATACTGCAACTACGTTTAATTTTAGAGCAAATAAAAGTCAGATTCTGATTGTGAAATAAACGATACATGTACCTACTGTGTGAAAGATAACACAGACCTGCGATGGTTTCCCCTTACAAAACTAATTAACGATTTGGGTAGGTATTCAGCTATAAAGCTACGAAAAAAATATTAAAGAAGTCCATCACGTAATTTTCTTGAGAAAATTACTTTTTAGGGTTCCGTACCCAAAGGGAAGGAAAGGGAAGGGAACCTAGGGTTTTTGGGTAGGGCCTATTACTAAGCCTCCGCTGTCCGTCCATGTCCGACCGTCTGTCTGTTTGTAAGCGGGCTAGGTAGGCAGTTGAAATTTTCAGAGTGTGTATTTCTATTGCCGCTTTAACAACAAATAATAAAAATTAAAGGGGGCTCCTATACAAGTAACGTGTCTTTTTCGTTTTATGGTACGGAACCCTTCGTGTGAGAGTCCTAATGGCATTTAGCCGGTTTTAATTTTTTCTTAGTGCATGCTCATTTTATTGCTCATGCCATTTAAATATTCATCTAGGTACCCTCATTAGTCATTGTTTGTCATGATTAAAATCATTTATCATAATAATATTCTGCATTCACATATTACCTACCTGAGAATCTGGGTAGGTATGAAGAACAAGGTGTGCGTTTCAACTAAGAAATTCTTTTTAATTTAATTAGTCTCTAGCATTATTTTTAACAAATACTTATTGTTGGTTTTTAAGTAAAAATCTAACTAACTTAGTCAGTAAGATTTCTGACTTGACACTCCCTTCCGCTCCGCCCAGAGCGGAAGGAGTCATTTCTGGGTCGCTGACACTGGACATACTGAAGAGAGCTATAAGCTAACTTAACTCGTACATACTTAAGTTGAGAAAAAAACATTTTTACAGCCACCATTTGGAAATTAAGTACGAAAAGACCTACACATTTTTGGATTTGATAGACATTGTCGCTGACGTGTTCATACATCATGATTCCTTTGTAAAAAGGGATAGTAGTTATTCGACATGTATAGCTCCATCTCTCTCTAACAACGGCACCATGGTGGCATTATCGCACGGTCCCTGGACTATTATATCCGATGAATACTTCTTGACAGGAATCTCACTTACGAGTATGTCAGTCAATATCAGTGCAATGCTTCAATGTTCAGCAATTATTGGTGAGCACTAGAGCGGTACATACTTGCAATGAACTGTTATTATGCATGCCACACAAGCCATAATTACTGTCGTTTCATCAACGACAGTAACTAGGTATTTAGCTGATCAGCTCATAAATTGACCTAGGTATTGTGTTGCTGGTGATTTGAGGTTGTCTAGCATATTTAGCGACCATATTCGTATCGTTTTTTAAAAACATTGAATTGTATGGACATGAACCAACCTAAGAAAGAACACGTGCCATTCTACTCTTAAATAAAACTAGCACAGAGCCTCGAAAAAAAATTAAAAATACTTACTTAATACTCGTATAAAACATAGTCGCTGTTTGCCTCTATCTGTCCCTTCGCTTATTTCTTTTAAACCATGTAATGGATTTTGATATGGGTTTCACTAATAGAAATAGCGATAAACGAGGAAGGTCTGAATATGTCACCAGAAAATTGCAAACGCCGTAAGATAGTAAAATATCGCGTGAAATTATAAACTATTTTTTCTTAATGTGACACAGATGTATTGGAAACTATTTGGATGAGATTTATTGTATACAAAACGATTTTTACATAATATATAGAGAAAATATAATCTAGTAAATATTTATAACAATCATACGGAATCTGCAATAACATATTAATCAATATAATTATATAAAATTATTCCATTACTGACTGATGAGTGAGTGACTGACAGACAACGCATAGTTGAAATCCTGGTCGTACAAAGCTGAAATTTGGCATGTGGGTTCCATGGGGGATGTAGGGGAGCACTAAGAGAGAACTTCCCGAAATTCCCATTGGAACTAGTTATGAGCGCCGTGGAGATTTTTGACGGCGGCGGCGGGGCGCTTTCTTTTGGCGTGAAGTTAAAAAAAGGAACCAAAAAATACTTTTTTTACAAATAAAAACCACTACAAAGTAAAAAATAACTATTTCTGGGTGTTGGTTTCTTCGTGTTTTGACACAGACTTCTAAAATTAAAGTTGTATTGTACTTTTTTTTGGTTTTTATTTGGAAGTTAGTAGTAGGTATTTACACGGGGAAATTTAGCCCTCTCATAACCACTTGACAGAATAATAACACTAAAATTTCAAATCTCTTTTTTATTCCGCCCTCTCATCAGCATCGTCAGCCTGCAGCAGTTCATTGCTGAACATTGGCGTCTCGAATATCCTGTAATTCGTCTCGACTCTCATTTTGCTGTGCTTCGAAAACCCTGTTTTTTTTTCTTAGCGAGATCAATTTTTTCTTCCCATTAAAAAAAAAAGGATTGCATTTTCTATAGCTTGCTGAGTTAGATATAGACCAGACTAACGAGACGTGTTGGCTCCTTAAGCTACAACATTGGTAAAAATCAATCCCGAAGTGTAGTTTCATCCAAGATCTCGGTCAAGTTAGGCAGCGGCGCCTAACAGGAAATGGAAAAATGAGCTTTATTAAAAACAGAAAAGAAAAAAACAAGTAAATCCAGTAGTCGAGACTTTTGTTATTGAATAGTTATACCTACCATTAAAATGGTTTCGTGATCGATACATTAAAAAGAAAACATTCTATTACGGAACATACCTAACGATTTTAACAATCGGGACCCATTACACAGTGTGACAAATATTTTTTTTTTGTTCTATAACATTAACAAAAAAAGCTATTTTTTGTCAAATTGGACCTGCTGAACACGAAAACATAAACAGATTTTTTGTAACACGTACCATTTAAAAGTTATGATAAATTAAAGTACTCTAAATAAATAAAGATAGTATGAAAACTTTAAATCATATTTATTTATTTATATTTTAAATTTTATAGAAAAAATAGTAATATATTAACTTGTTCCCGCCAGATCATTGGCACAGCAAAAGACATAGAAACAGACTTCCTATTATACCGTGCCTATTATTCGTATATTTCGTGCTATATATATATATATAGCACGAAATGCAAAAAGTTTCGGGGTCCATTCCTTATCTTGCACCACAGAATGACCAAAATAACATAAATATGCTCGTTTAACCTTGTCAGTTGGAACTCTTCCTTGAGATTTAATAATATATTTTCCACAAACAACAAAACTTATCCGGATGATCACGGCGGTCACTTATCTTCATGATTTTCGAAAAAAAAATACTATAATTTCCCAAATAAACTGTTAAAAATGATCTTAAGAACACTAAAACATTTAATTTAAAGTCATACAGAGTTCTAAGTATTAAAATAAATCTGCAATTGACTACTTTTACTCAATGTTTATTTTATTTTAAACGAGGGTACATGAAAATAGTATTCACACTATTACTAAGAAACGTGACGTGTTAGACACTCATATCAATAGACAATGTTTTTAACAACGAAATAAGGAATTTAAAACACGTAATCTCATTAATGTTAGAAAATTGTGTCACACAGTGTTATTAGGAAGCCGGATTTTTGATGGGTCCCAACTGTGAAAATCGTTATGTAAGTAATGGAATGTTTTTTTTTTCAATCCCTAATAGAATGTTTTCTTTTGAATGTATCGATCATGAAACTATTTCAGTGGTAGGTATAGTTATTCAGTAACAAAAGTCTCGACTACTGGACTGACTTGTTTTTTTCTTTTCAGTTTTTAATAAGGCTCATTTTTTATTACATAGTTTGGTTTACTTTTTACGCAAAAACGGGTTTTTCGATTTTCTTATCGCGTCTTAATTTATTATACGCTTTTTAGTTAGGCTCAGATATTTATATTTGTTCTGTCTAAAAGCCTATAAGTGAGAATCGTTACTAACAAACTTTAAATCGTTAGGTATAGATCCTAAACGGTAATTTAGATTGAAAAACGATGTGAGAAACTACAAAATGATTTTTAAATACCTATTCAACGACATCTCATTTGACATAATTCGTCGATTTATTTTTTTTATTTTTCACATTATGGTGTCCAAAATCGGTCATTTTGATTTTAATAAATGTTTATGCTTTCAATGACATTCGCGCCGTCATGATAAATCAAACAACGTGTCATTTATCAAAATCGGCCCACGAGTTTGGTTTAAATAGTGGCACAAAGGTACAAACCCACATTCATACATAGGCTGATGAACACATTACCCTCCTTTGCGTCGCGCAGTCGGGTAAAAACTGCTTCGTGGCGGCGCGCCGCTTCTTTCCAACAATTCACGGCGACGACGACGGCGCGCCGGCGCACAGTGGTCTGGAAAACGAGCTCCATACTCATAGAAACTTGGTCAGGAATTTAAAAAAAAATGTAATGTCTCTGGTATACCTCCGTCTACGTGGTACTAACGTATGGATGGTATTAGTAGATCTACGCGTGAGAAAAAAAAGTTTTAGTTTTTTTTTTGTATGGGAGAAACACTTTAAGTACATTTTTTTGAAACAGAATGGAACTGAAGGGCTGGTGCTCACACGAGATATTGTACCATATACGGCGATTAAACTGACATCCAATTCATTCACCGTTGGGTGCAGTTTTGCGCGTAGCAAATTTTTGAATTTTTGAATTTTCGATACGTAAGTTTTCAAATTTTTGACGTGATTAAATGAAGTCGCCGATCGATCACTTATACTATCGTTACTTTATAGTCTGCTAATGACTTTTATGAAGAGAGTAATTAAAAAAACCGGCCTAGTGCGAGACGGACTCGCATGTCGGACTCACATGCAGGGTTCCGAACGAATCTCATTTTAGTAACATGTTACTTTCAAACTATATACTTCTTATAAGTTTTTCTGTAATTTATAGACAAAGAAATAATAATTAATAATAATTTATCTGTATATTGTTCAAAATTTTATACTTAATAATTTCGGAGATAAGATTTCGGAGAGAGATAATTTTCTTGAATTACTTGGAAGCTATTTATTTAAAAATTACAAAAAAATATATTAAGGATCCTCATAAACCCTTTCATTTGATATGTCATACGATGCAGTTTGTATTTTTTTTTTACCATGTTATTTTAAGATCATGGATTGCACAACACTGCTCGACTCCAGCTCCAGGCTCCGGTCTGTAGGATGTTGATGCACCCTCATTTACAGCAAAGTTAGAACTGAAACCTGGTTGCTGTTCTACTGACTCTAAAGAAGGGGTCATCTTTTCCCTCACGACCTCAGGCCATTTTATGTTCTGTTGTAGCCAAGTCTCGTACTTTTTTATGAATGTATTCCTCGTACGATAACACGAGATCCATTTGTTCCTCAATGAACACACATAAGTCTGACAGAAATGTTTCAATTCCTTCTTTTCATTTTCTGACAACCCAGCAGTATTCGCAAAAACTTCAAATAACACACTAAGCTGTGAAAAACAATTGTTGTTTGCCACCAAACATGAAAATGTTCAAATTGATAACAAAAGCTTCCATCATAAAACAATAATAAGTTAGTGCGCACAAGTGGTGAGAGCTACTGATAAAATTAAATCAAACGTCCTATTTTTATACAACTACCCATTATTTTCATCATAAAAGTCATTAGCTGGCTATAAACTAACGATAGTATAAGTAAATCTATCGGCAACTACATTTAACTACGTCAAAGATTTCATAAATCACATATTTTAAATTCAAAATTTCAAAAATTTGCTACGCGCATAGCAGCACCCAACGATGAATGACATGGATGTCATCGTGATCGCCGTGTATGGTACAATAACTCGTGTGAGCACCAGCCCTTCAGTTCCATTCTGTTTTTAAAAAAAGGTACTTTAAGTGATTGCTCCCATTTAAAAAAAACTCAAAACTTTTTTTTCTCACGCTTGGAGCTACTAATAACATCCATACGTTAGTACCACGTAAAGGGAGGTATACCATAGACATTACAATTTTTTGTTTTTAAATTCCTGACTTTAAGTTTCTATGAGTATGGAGCTAGATTTCCAGACCATTGTGCGGCGCAGCGCTCATATCTAATTGGAACGGGAAACGACAGGATATGCGCGTACGAAGTCGCGGGCAAAAGCAGTAAATATATTACCCTACAGCATTTGCAGTGTATATTGCACCCTTACGAAGACGGGGCGAAACGCTAGTAGTGTATAAAACAGTGGAATATGCCAGATTACTTGCGAGTTGCGACCTTAATTCAGGATTAAATCGTAAGTTACCTCGATGCTCAAAAAGCGACTCAACCTTCAAGTTGAGACGAGGTGAAGGGACTTTAATATTGCACTATAGCCTGTATACATATACCTCTATCCAAATATTCTGTCTGACCCGACAAAGCTTAGTCACCGTTACAAAAAGCTCGGAAATGATTCAGACTTGAATCACTTGCCTGCGATGATACCTATTTAGAATTCATGCATCTAAGCAAGTCCATAAAAGTCAGGCTTTATTCTCGTAGCGGGAGGCAGAAGCTACAGAATGCTACCTGCCCCCGACTGTCCCAGAAGGAGGGTAATGTATTTCTAGAGTATGTAGGTAGGTCCTAAAGTTTGGATATCTGTTTTTTTGACATGCCCTGGAGCCTAAACGGCTGAATATATTTTAACAAATGAGGTATGCCTAGATACGTCAAAGTGAAAAAGAGACATCGGCTAAATGATTTTTGATATGATAGTATTCCGGCTGCTGGCACCGTTATGTAAGCGAATGTAACTCGTATCAAAAGAACTACTAAAAAGATCTGATGCAATTGGTAGCATCAAATCTGAGATTAAACTAAAATATTTTTTTTTTTAATCTGTCGGTTTTTTGCTACAAGTCATGTTCTCATCCGTCTCAAACTCGCAATCACGTCAGTTGCAAGTGCTACATACCCCAATCTTTATGGCGTACATCATCAAGGATAAGAATCCAATGTTACGATCTATCTATCTATGGTAATAAAATAAAAACGAAGAGTTTATTTGTTTGTTTAAACGCACTAATCTCTGCAATTACAAGTCGGATTTGGAAAATTATTTTTGTATATGATAGCCACATTCATGAGGCTATAGGCTTTACGTTAACGGAATAAACGGGATATACGCGTACGAAGTCACGGGCAAAAGCTCGTTTGATATAAATGATGTCGTGAAGAAAGTTTTGAGTATGCATGTGGATGGCTCTAAGATTAGAAGAAGACCAAAGAAATAATTAATGGGCTTTGAAAAAAGATGGTACGTCTAGAAAGGGAGATGCTAAAACTAGTAGAGAAGTATGGAAGCAGAAGACAAAACTATGGTAAGAGAGGCCCTCTTACCATAGTGCGAGTTTTTAGGGTAGGTATACTTATTCGATCGCGTTAACGTAGACGTTCCCTTATGTCAAATGGCTGGGATAAAAGTGGTTTATCTTTATTGTGACCAGACAACGCTTCTTCGGTTTTAGTAAGTGTAAACAACCAAATTCAGTAAGTACGCTCAATACTAAGTGTTAGCACGTCCAGCCTGCACGGCGTGCCTTGATATATGATTGTGCCGTCACTTAGCTGAGCTATACATTTATTTGTGTATACCACAGTAAGAACTTTACTTTTACTCTAACGCGAACGAGTGCGTTTAAAAATTCGTACTAAATCCAAAGGACATAAAATATAGCTATTTGGTATGCAGGCAGCTAACTTGCAACTCCTTTTAACAATTTCGTGAGTGTGCTGAGTAGACAATTATTGTACACTACACTCGTAAGTATGTCATAAGCTTAAAAAGTTTTAATGTACACATCTATATTTATATATTTAAAAATGAATTATTCCTATTTCCCTTGGTTACGGCATCACGCGTGAACGGCTGGACCAATTTGCTATTGTTAGGAGAAGGTTCTCATGAAAGAAAATACTGAAAAAAACCGTCCAAGTGCGAGTCGGACTCGAGCACGAAGGCTTCCGTACCATTATCTACAAAAAGGCAAAAAATCACGTTTGTTGTATGGGAGGCCCCTTAAATATTTTATTTTATTTTAATTTAATTATTTATATTTAAAGTGAATATATAACTAAATATTCTGTGAATATTTCAAGCGTCTACCTGCTGCCGATGTCAATATCGAGCAAAAAAATCACGTTCATCATTCAACTGTCTAACTATCACGGTTCATGAGATACAGCCTGGTGACAGACGAATAGACAGACAGGTGGATGGACAGCGGAGTGTTAGTAATAGGGTCCCGTAATATATAATATAAAAATACATCCGGTCGAAGCCGGGGCGGGCCACTAGTTTGAAATAAATATGAGCAGTGCAGTGGAAAAATTAATATTTTTGCCTGTAGGTATACCAAATAGCTTTGTTGACTGTACATAACGACACCTACCTGACACGGTCATATGTGACCTGCTCCTAAGTCCTACCAGCATCTTGTACCATGATAAAATCACGAGTGCTAATATGTAAACTAGCATTTCATTTGATGATTTATCCTTGAGTAATTATATAGATATATCAGTGGCAACCTGCGTTAGCTAGATTGTGGATATTATGTTTCATTACCGGCTGACGTGATTGATCGTAAAAATACGTCGAGAAGCACATTACTGGTTTTTGCAACCGTCATGTTTAGACATAAACAGAAACAAGTCTTATGTAGGTATGTTTAGCTTTTAGTCACAAAGGAATTATAAATATGTTGAAGTATTTACATACTAGGCAAGCAGCTGCATGGATATAGTAAACAGCTGAGCTATTTATTTATATGAAAGTATAAACCACCGGACAGGGAAAATATAATGAGGAAATTGTTAAATTAGACAATATGAGTACGCAAGCGCAAGCGCAAGCGCAACTATACATGCTCGTAGTTGATCAATGCTCGTTTCTTTATTAGGTAGGTATTAGGGTTTATGTATGACAGTACGTGGACTTGGGCTGATTTAACGATACAACGTGATTTTTAATTTTTTTTTCTGGCATTCGTCCTTATATCAATCGTTAAATGAGATTTATACAAAAAGAGACTCTCAAAAAACTATTTAAAAATCAGCTGTTCCCTTGTCAAGTTATACGAAAAAAAATGAAAAGAACAGTAGACTTTTTATTTTTATTTTTGAGAACCGAACAGGTGATGAAAATTCATGTACATTATTATTGTAAAAGTACAACTACATTTGTTCTTATCTTGATCTTAAAATTACGCTCAATCGCTCTGAATCTCAGTTCATCGTATAATTTTGTTGTTGCTACCTGTGGGTCCTTAAACCTAATTTCTCACTAGGTACGTAGTGAGAAATGGTGGCCAAATGTGTTTGACAAGGCCACGGCCAGTGTTGTTTAAGTCCCATGTTGGTAATAAGGGGTGAGCACATAACTAAACTGAATATCAGACGAAATGCTGACAAATTGTTGCTAGGTAAACCCATTACATTGAAGAAAGCAGTCGTGATGTCATGCCACCTGCTTCCAGCAAAAACAGTAGAACATCATAACATTCAAATTGTCAGAATCAGTAATAAATTTTATCTTATGAAGTTATGACTCAAGTTCTGTACATCTATAATTACGACTATGAGTTTGTTTGTTTGTTTAAACGCGTTAATCTCAGGAACCACTGATTCGAATTGAAAAATTCTATATGTGTTGGATAGCCCATTTATCGAGGAAAGCTGTAGGCTATATACCATCACGCTATGACTAATAGGAGCGGAGCATTAATGAAAAATGTGACTCAGACGAAGTTGCGCGGGTCAGCTAGTCTCTAATGTTGTAAAACATATGCTGATATAGTAATTTCTCTTATGAATTATCTTGATTGATTGAGTAAGTACCTACCTATAGGTCGGTACACACTGATCTTTGAGGTCAAAATAAATATGTATGTTGTTATGTAAGTATAAAGAGAACTTTGCCTTATGCAGTAAAATCACAAGGTTCGCTCGTGCTAAAGGAATAAATTGACATAAAAGTGCGCATTTCACCAATATTAGAAGATACGGGAGATTAGATTGTACTACCGATTGTTTATAATTAGTAATTTAATTTGGTCCTTGAGATAACAACCAGTTTGATCAACTGCTATTCTTTTTAATAGCTTATGTGAGAGATAATTTAAGCCAATTTGGAGAGGCATATTTCTAACAGTGAACTATGATAAGCCTAGCTGATTGATAGCTAGGTACGCATAGCGGCTAAATAAATTTGAGCCTACACAGTCTGCAATAAATAACAAGTCTAGATAAACACAGCATCTCAAATTCGCTTTAGAACATAAATAAAAAACAACAAAATATTGAAACGCAATGTAAGGAAAGTTGAATATGACTCTAACATACCGTAACACGACTCACATGCATTAACGTCAGTTTCACAACATAGAAATCCACATAAATAAACAAAAAGGGATAAAACCAAAACTTACTGTATTAATCTGTTAAAAAAATCCAAAATCACATGTGTTTAATATCACATAGGTTCATGGTTAACGGTACACCATAGAAGCGCGGTATTTGGTTCGTACTCGTATGTGGCACGGTGTGTGTGTGGACCGTACAATCGTTTGGTCGCTGGCAGACTGTCGACGCGGTGTTGCCAAGACCGAGACGTATCACGGCGATTAGCCACCCTACTTGGAAATTTAGCGGTAAATTGAAGCCCTGTGAAGTTGTGCTTTTTTGATAGGTGTTTGAAGGTTCAGGTGACTGCAGACGATTTAGGAAGGTAGGCCTATGATTAGCATAAAAAAATTAAGAAGTAAGAATATAATTCTCTTTACTATGTAGGTACATCATAAGTGGCAGAAACCATAGAGGTAGTAAATTTATATAGGTATCGTGACAAAAAATAATGCGATATTTAAGACAACCTTTGGACCCTTTGGTCAAATATGATTACCGTATTAATTGAATGAAATTTAATTCAGTCTTCAAGAGACAATTAACCAGTAGTCCTCCTTTTACTTATAAATACACTTTTTAATCATTGCCAGCTGAAATAACATTACAAAAGAATCTCAGAGCAGTTTAGTTGCCTAATTTAGTTCATATTCTCAATTAAGCCAGCGTTATTCGAATGTTTGAACACGTACGCCTAAATTTCTTTGTGTGAATATCTGTTTAAATTGTGTTAGGAAATTACCTTGGGCATAAAAGGATTAGCATTAAATAAATATAATCCTCCACGGGTTTATGCCACGCTTATGTCTAATTAGGGTGCAGTCTGGATTGTAACATTCATTATGATTGTGTTAATTATTTAGAAGACACGCGTTTTAGAATAGAGGCATTTATGCTCTTGTATTGTCTTGAATTCATAGTAGTGTCTTTGGGGATGTGGCATGGCTAAGGGCTACAAGTTTTCATGTTGAACTTGAAGATAAGTTAATAAACATTGTTTCCATTTGTTCGTGAGCTCCTAATCGCAGACCCAGTTCCAGGGCTTGAGGCGTTGCATGCTAAAACACAGTCCCCAGACTTACTTACTCAGCACAATGTTCACGACTCTTCCATTGATTCTCAAGCTAACTAAACGCCAGATGCACTAAATCTTGCACAAGTCTCTGCCATTGCTAACACTCAATAAATTTTCAAAATGCAGTTCTATCCATCTATTCTAACGTTGTTATCATCGTTTATCGCTCTTGCACTAAAAACACGTGGCCGAAAACGCAATATTCTAAATTTAAGTCCTACTAACTGGTATCACTAGAAGCCGTACAACTGCATATTACTGAATACGCATATCGACCGCGATAAAGGTTTCGCAATAAATAACCTGTTTTCTTACGTCACTGTTCGGAATTACCGTGTTGACTGCAGGTCAGGATTCGGTTCTTGACTCACGATTAGTGCTGGACTAAGGTAGCGCGCGGTCTGAAGCTGTAGAAAATTCTACAAAGGGCCCCCTACACCTCTCTTCTTAGTCGTGTACTCTTCGTGGTCATGTCTCGGTTTAGTCATGCGCCACCTCTACTCTCGTGATGCGACACCATGAAGCTCTATGTTTGGTGGAGTGAGAGTTGTCATTAATACTGGAGTGTGTCACAGATTACTATTAGGGGCCCCTACACCTAAAGTCGAAAGTATCACATTATACCTCCTTTGACTTATTTTGCTCTCAGGCCTTGGGTAGCCCTAGGTCCATAGTCAGTTGCCCACTAATCATCTATAATATTATGGATTCGATCCGGGATTGGCTGGATTTCATATGGCAAAAGGTACCACGACTTTTATGTATCCAATGCCAGGGGCCGTAGCATTTGCCACTCTTGCTACGTTACTCATCCAGCACTGCACATTATGCTTCATTTTCCCTAATAGGCATATAATGGCATTATAATGTTGTGTAGGTGACTCGGCGAAGGAAATGTCCGGGCGCACTCAATCAGAGTGGACTTGATCTTTGCACCTACGCAGCACCTCTATCAATTTGTTTTTGTTATTGAGTTATGGTCTGGCTGCAGTTGCTCTGTAGATTTATTTCAATTACATAATGTGTTTGAATAAATAAAGTAGCTATTATTAGTGCTGTACCTTATAGTAGCTATTATTAGTGCTGCCTTACCTATTATTAGTGGCGCCAGTGATGGAAAAATTGAAAGGGAACCTTTCTTGGTATGGTCAATTGGTCATGTGAAGAGGAGGGATGTTACTAAAAGAGTTATGAATGTTGATGGATGGAGAGGGAGAGGGATGTCAATGAAGACATAAATGGATTGTGCGAGGAGTGATATAAAAGAAAAGGGAGTTAGTCATAGCGAGGCGTCTGATGGGAGAGAATGGAATAATAAAACGTGTTGCCCCGTCCCCAAGTAACATGGGATAAAGGCAGGAAGATGATTAATTACCTATCTATCTGCTTCATAATTTCCTTAACTACCATTGTTACGATGTTAGTGCTACTGTTTCTATATTGAGTAACTTATTTTTCAGTTTCATCGCCGATGGCATTATTCTAATTGCCTTTAAAGGGGTCATGATTCCTGATACTTGTTCACAAATTATTTAGACTTATGTTTATTACCATTATTAGTTACTCACAGTTTTGTAAAATTAGGTCTAACTTTTAAGATTAAACTGCACTTAGGTGACGTGAAATATTCAGGATCGCTAAAACGGTGTTTTTGTCTCTATTACAAAAAATCGGTTTTTGCCGCATAATAGATTTTTTTTGTTGAAATCCCAGAGACAGAAAGAGATTAGAAATTAGGGTTAGAAAATTAGGGCGCATAATTTAAGTCAATTTGTCACTTTTCTTCCAACGAATTTTGTGAAAATAAGTTGGTTATCTGGTGATTGTGAAATAATAATAAAAGTAAAGGTAAAAGTAACTGCCGGTAGAAGGGTGACCATCCACTACATACCAAGTCTGCTCCGTAAACAAGCAAGTTGCAACAAGCAAGCCGTTGGTAGCGAGTCCAAGTAAAATATTAGTAGGTACTCAGCTAGATGCGATTAAGCTGGAAGCATAATGCATCTAACGCTTCCATATATGACAACTCATTTACCAGACAAAGGGTGTCTTTGTAAAGAGAAAAATAACCCTGCTGACTTGACACTTCTTCAAGAAGGTATTGGAAAACCTTCAATTTATTCAAAACTTATATCAGAACCAAGGTTCTGTCTGGTGCATTTCCGATGCAAAGTTTGTAGCAAACTTCATTATCTGCGAGGCTGCACAGGTAACTCAGTTACAGAATGTCTAAACTTATGATTTATCTATAAACTGATAGACTCGGGCCTTGGAACTCTGTGGAAATCTGATACAATTTCACCTTGGTTTTTCATTTGAAATTCTAAGGTTGTTTACGTAGGCTGTTTAGGTTATCAATAGATGTCATACTGGATTAATAATCTTATTTCCGATTAACGATGGTCGATCTCGACGGAGATTAGTCAGGTATGCAGGAGATTATTATTATCGTGCACTAGTGTGTGCGCAAACACACGTACACTGTCTGTTTCTTTACTCATAGTCTGATTGGACGTTAATCCAACACGCCCGGGGAGAGATCAGACGCAGGAGCAATGGCTTTAATGACACGAGGATGTCTAACTTCCAAAGAGAATTTCTTAACGGAAGAACCCAATGACATTATTGCCCGACTTGGAAATCAAACCTAGCTAACTAACTAACTTAGAACCCTTCTTCTCCTAAGTGCCTTGAAATCTGGGTGAACTTGGCAAGTATCCAATGAAGCAATGGATTGTCTGGGGTGTCCTGTAAAGAGAAATTAGGGTATGCCTAAATATTGCAATGGCCGGGTATTAAAATATCCATTTCTTGAGCACAAGGATTTATTCCAGACAAGTGGGTAAAAACTAAGCAAGATTTATTTAATAACTGTGAAAATCAAAAAACTTTAACTTAATACGGACTGAGTCTTGTTTTAGTTATCTATCTCTCCCTTGCTAGTAGGGTAGCTAGTAGGGTCCCAACATACGACAGACTTGTGAGCCGTGGGAGTGAGCTGCATACGAGAAGTACAGGACCGGTTGATGTGTAGACGCTTGGGGTAGGCTTCCGTCCAGCAGTGGAAATTTTTGGGCTGAAATCAGAAATGATAATGATTATTACAAGATTTAGTAAAGAAGTTGTTCTGCTGAGACCATGCCATTTCTCACAAAATTAAAGTGTTGATAGTTTTACGTGGTGTGCCTTTTACAGTAGCCAATCAAAATCTTTGTACAGTAGGGCGTGTCTTAGTGGTAGCACTTTGACCATACGCTTTTTTTAAGGATGTCAAATCATCAAATTATTCCTTCTGCTCTGGACGGAGCGGAAGGGAGTGTCAGACTCTTACCGACTAAAACCTATCCGTGTCCCTCCTAATGCCCTTTACGTTCCAGGGCCGCTGTGGCTCTTCCGAACAATTTCCGCAACCCTGGCAGGCACTGACCCTAGCGGGCCCCCTCCACTATGCTGACAAATCTTTGAGGCGCGCGTGGAACATAACGCGTCGTTTGACCTTACGCTGGTCTAACGTATATGTATCCAACAGTAGGTAGCACATAATTCTATAAGAGGTGACGCACAAGTGCTGTGTTTTCATCTCATACAAATATATTGAAAAATATAATGTTCTCGTTTGTAATGAGTTTCTCTTTTAGATTTATGCAAAAGAGTCAAAATCAGTCTCCCTTTTTCTTTAAATAATTTTCCAAAAAAGTTATCACCTAACTTCTTTGACCTAGGTATTGATTTTGCGTACCTATGCGTATCGAGTTTAATTACAATAGGTTCATTCATTTTCAAGATTAAAAAACTGGAGAGTAATGCAGTGAAAAACAGCATAATACAGTGTTTATGAGATAAGAACCAGGTGCGCATTAGGAGTCTGGTCCATGGTGATGTGTACCCAGGCCGACTACAGCATTATATTTCGAACCATGCATCCACCATATGGAAATTTAGTGACTACGCCTACTTTATTGGGAAATAGACATACATAAATAAATATTGCCTACTTTTAAATACATAGCGTACAATATCCCACTAACCTTGAGTAAATTAGTTTGTGGAAGTCACGTCTGCCATTTAACATCTGCCCAAATGTATTATTAAGTCCCAATTGTCATTTATTAAGCGGTCACGACCACGAGTGGTCGAGGACGGTTGCCGTCAGTTTACAATAAACTGACCAGTAACTGATAATTAGGAAGCCAATCAGCGAACACAATTGCCCTTCAGTAACTAGGAAGTTAGCATCTATGGGCAATGGGAGTTATATGAAGATTCGTATGACGTTATTGCGACGCACGCTATTTCGAAAAAAAAATTAAGAGTGGTACGCCAGTTCGAAAGCACATTGAGCTAGTTCGATTCAACCCGTCCCTTGCTGTCTTCCCTCCAGCGATGCCCTAAGCCGAGGCCCGTACCCCACAGGGGGTGCCCTTAGCGTGTAGTCACTTAGTTTGTAAGTTTTTTATAAGCCCTGGCTGGAGGCTTTACTATTATATTAAGGCCACCACAGGCAAGCCCGGTTAAGCAGTCGACAACCTCATAGGTTTAATTGGTACGCAAAACTGTTTGACTGATACGCTAGTACGAAAGTCTTGGTATCAAAATCCACTGTTGCGAATGGCATATTCCAATCTGAATTTGTCTGGGGATCGAACTCGCGACCCAGTGATTACCAAGACCAATCTACGCTACGATGATAAAACTGACACTGAGCTAGTTGTCTATACATAGCTAAATCATACATAATAAATACTAATATTAATCATAAATACTTAGTGGCATAGACAATAATCTTTGCGTCGCAATGACGTCATTCGAATCTTCACATAACTCCCATCGGAAATATAGGTACGGGTTTTATAAATCAGTTTGGCTGAATAGCATTGAAGTGCCTTGTTATTAGGGACCTCTCCTCAAATTCCGGGAGTTTCCTGGAATTGGGATTTGATAATATAATTCTCTCGTCTGCCGGAAGAATTGCTTTTTGGTTCAAGACTTTCTTTCTGTTTAATATTCGTGTGAAAAATAACCAAGATTCTCCCGAGATTTCAAGTGGGTTATCCAGTCATAGAGTGATTGTATTCTTCTGATTCAGCTAAATTATGAACCAATTAGATTCCATTTGC
Organism: Mamestra configurata; assembly: GCA_002192655.3. Classification (NCBI taxonomy): domain Eukaryota; kingdom Metazoa; phylum Arthropoda; class Insecta; order Lepidoptera; family Noctuidae; genus Mamestra; species Mamestra configurata. The sequence goes on along the minus strand of NDFZ01005260.1, from coordinate 353,324 downwards.
ATCCATTTAGATTGGTGACAAGATTATATATAATCCGCCATTCATCTAGTGAGCTTCGCACAACAGTTTGAGGACTTATGCTGCCTTTGCTGCGGTCAATCCTCCATGGATTAAACAAAACGACAAATTTTCCTATGCCTTAGATACTACGTGAAACTGTCAGTTCATTGCCAAAGGAATATCCATGACAATCGTACCGCATAGGTAGAATCTAGATTCTGTCAACTGGCCTTATTAACCTGACTGATGTATTATCCAGTAGTTGGGATGTGATGATTCCAACATAGTTGGAAACAATGCAAGGTTGAATGATTTTTTGAGTGTGAACTCGTCATCAATCAATATAAGTATATAACATTCTTCCGTTACTAGTTAAGTGACTGGCAGACAACGCACAGCCGAAACTACTGGTAGTAGAAAGCTGAAACTTGGCATGTAGGTTCCTACACTCCGTAAGGGAGCACTAAGGGAGGATTTCTCAAAAATTCTACGGGAACGGGAAGAAACGGGATATGCGCGTACGAAGTTGCAGGCAAACGCTAGTAGTTTCATATAATAACCATCTTGATAGATACTCAGTTGTTAAAAAATGAGTAGAGTTGGCCCTCTGGTTAAAAGTCGCATGCCAAAGTACAGTTGTCAATACCGATCTCGGTCCTACTTAACTGTTTTTCGAATAATGTATTCGGTGAACTACTTGTAAATTCCGATCACGGTTTAGAGCTGCTGTGTTACTAATAATTACCTTATATTTATCCTTTTTGACGGTCATTGGTTCTCCGAAATGAACAATAGTGGAACGAGAAACTAAAATAAATAATAATTTGTGGAATTATGAACATTAGTATTATCCTTGTACCTGTACAGTTTTGTATATTGGACATTATATCGTTAAATGAGCAGTATAAAATTATTGCGTCATTTTCAATATCGGTAGTTTCTTGCGAAACTGTTGTATTTACAACTAAAATCTTTTCACTCGTGGGACTAGTGGGCATGAACTTCTGGGTTCGGTACTTGGTCCCGGATCGGGCAGGTTTTTTACGTTTGGCTGACTTTATGACTTAGTAGTAGTGAGGAGCACGTAGCTACACCTTAACAGCTGTAGGTACGGGTCGATCTTCAAGTTTAGCAACGTATGCCGAGGTCAATCTAGCGTGATTCCTCTTTGTCCGGGAAAGCACGTTAAGCTGTTAGTCGCGGCTGCCATTTGTAAATCTTTGACAGTCGTTACGGGTTGTCAGAAGTCAAGAAATACTGGTATTTGGTTGCATCGGTATCGTCGTTTAATTGCAGAAGCCATTTGATTAAATTTCCTAGTAGCAGTCAAGATTTGTGCTCGCCCCTTATATTACATATCTGTCACTTCTTTGCATAAACAAACATATCTGGTGATATACATAAATGGGTGTGTAGGTACCAATGTCGAGTCGTTACCACCGATGTATCGTAAGCGACATTTAGCCGAAAATGTGTTAGAATATCTTAAATGATAAGTAGTTTAGGATACAAAACGAGTTATTCAAAAATATGTCGCATACAATAAGTCAGTGGTAAGCTCAATATCGTATTCACCTTTGCCTAATCCTTTGAAGAATACAGGCATGACGTTATTTTGTTAAAATCCTTTAATAAAGCGATATGACGAATACCTATCTCTTTCCATAGCTCGTTCAACAGAAATTAACATTCATAAAGTTGTTATTGATAAGAATGCAGGATTCGCAGATTACGTCATTTGAGAACTGGTCGCTTGACCCGCTGTCATCGCCTGTAATATATTGTTCTACTTGATTGTCTCTATGTCGCTCTTGTTGGGCCATAAATTAGTAAGATATCGTCTGTTAAAATGGAGTTATGTCATCAACATCCTTAGCTCATTGTAGACCATTGCTACGGCTGCTACAGCTATAGTTACTTTACTTCTTTCAGCAATCTATTATGAACCATAAATCAACTAAAGATCACTGTGATCCAATGAAGTCAGCTACCAATCTAACCGGATGAATGTGAATAGTATTTTATACAGGTCGTTTCAGAAGTGAGTGGTCAATATCAGGGTTACATTCTATATTTAATATAAAGTAGAGAAACAATAGCAAAACATAAAAACCGAAAAGTGCGTGTCGGGCCACACGCAGTGTAGGGTTCCGTAGTTGCACGTTACAATAAAAAAAGTGGCATCAGTTATGCGCAGGGTGCGGGGAAGCAGCAATAGCATTCTGAAGGTTCTTTCAGAAAGGCTAGCATGTCAGACATGGGGCTTGATAAATCTTCCTCTAAGTGCATGCTGTGTTTTAATTATTTGTTTTTGTGCTAAGTGTTACTACTAGCATATTTTTGTAAGTTATTTTTGGTAAAACTAACACGCTATGGGCCGTCGACGCCTGAAAATAAACAATTTATATTTATTTTTAATAAGATAACTAACAAAACATGCCATTTTGGCTAAATATAATGAATACAAATATATTTTATTTGAATTCTTCAGATGGTTAGGTACGCAGAGTTTTTCGTTCATGTAAGTTTAGACTGCGTCGAGTCGAAACGAACCCACAATAACATTGTTCTTCGTTTAGGAATCATTATTATTAAGGCTGTAATGATTTTCATGATCATCTTCATCAGCCGAAAGACCTCCACTGCTGAACATAGGCCTCTCCCAAAGGAGGGGTTTACCATAATCGCCACGGTTGGCAGGCGGGTTGGCGACTGCAGTGTAGCTGTTGCAATGCACAGAGACTGCCGCTGCATGCTGCTGGGGGGGACAAACACATCTTGACTCTAATTACAAAAAAATAATAAAACTCTTGACTCTAACAAAAGCTTAATATTTCGCTAACGGATCCTTTATTCAACCACCCACAGCATGGGAAAGACGATAAAAAAACAATTCATCACCACTTTACGAGTAGGGTAACCTACAATTTTTTTTTGGACAGATCTTAGTTGTATGTTTCTCACTTCTGGCGTGCTTATTGTGGCTGCGTAGGTACCGTTTATTCCCAGCTGTCACACCATTTTTGTCACCACTGGTGACAAATGAAAAAAAATGACACTGTCGCCGGTTTTCGAACCTGAAAAATTGTCTGTGCACAGCTCGCGCTAGTGATCAACTTGTTCGTTACTTCAGTCACTTCATGTGAAGAGCCATACGTACATATACTCAACATTTTTCTTCCTGAGCGATATAGTGCTTTTATTATTATCATGATGGGCCGCAATAACCCATACTAAAATAAAATTCTCCATTTAATAGTATCTACATGAAGGGGTCCTTTGAATTTGTGTCAAATGGACAGTTTTTGACAAATTTGGGACATGCTATGGTCAAGGTCAACTTTATCCTTTTGCTTGTCAACTCAAAACTCAAAAACTCAAAGCATTTATTTAAATTAAGCCATTTACATGCACTTTTGAATTGTGAAGGTCGGTCAGTCAAAAGAGACGAAGCTTAGATCTCTAAGATTTGCACGATCAAGCGTCCAGAGCGGTAGTGGGTCAATAATCTCAGCACATCATCAAGAAGTGAATCAGCAAGCCGGGATTTGTACAGCATAGAAAATACAGGTAGTTTAGTTCTCTATAATACTTCTACTGAACCTACAGGACCACATTAAAAAGCTCGGTGGCAGGTCGAGTGTGTCTGCCCTAGAGGGATCAAAAGAAGACTTACCTAGGTGCGTGTGGTAACCTCATTGGTCCCTCTTATCTAATTCATAAATTGCACAACAAAGCTTCACAAATGTAAAAACTAAAGACATCGACCCATTTTTTTGGGTGCAGCTAAAGAATTCGTGAAACAACTCGTCGGACCGGTTTTATCAGGTTTTTTTGAGCAGATGATGAGTTCGTCAACCGTTTGCGACACACTGGCGAGTCAATAAGCCAGTAGGTTCTCTATAGATAGCCAACTGGTCATGTTAGCAATGAAGATAAACAAAACATTATGTAGTATTAAGAAAGTTTTAGATATTAATTATGGTATGATAAAGAAAATTTTTATACTTTAAGGAAAGAAGAGATCCCAGAGAGGCGTCCGAAATCGAAATCTTTAAACAAATTTTCTAAGTCGGAGAGTCGAAATCATCGTCATTCAAAAATAATAATGATAAAGGTTACAGAATATTTATTTCAGCTAGAAAAATGGTTTTCTTAAGAAAATACATTCTGCCCCGCAGTAGGTAGATAGTTGGCAGTTTGCCTACTATCAAAACCGTGAGTTTCCAAGAGATCATAATTTTTTCTTCATATCTGCGTTTTGAATTGATAAACCATGGATGATAGATCATCTACTTAAGTTCTAAATAGTATTATAGAGGTATGCAATGGTACTGAAACTCCTCCATCTTTGCGGACGCCTCTATGGTCAGGTGCTACACAAAAATAGAATGGATGTCAACCTGTCAATAGACTGATGTAGAAGTCTATAATGTCATCGGTGTTCCCGCTGTCTTCGGGGACTATCTCGGCGTACCAGGAGTCTAGTCCAGCTGTCAAGACACATTTAGCCCAGTGTTCTGCAAACTCCCGAGAAACTTAAGGAAAAATATAAAAAGTGCCTTCCTATTATTGTAGTATCTAGCATCTTTCAATAAAGTATTAATTCAGGTAGATTTTTAAAAGTAGTCATATACCCTAATGTCTAATATTGCAAACGCGATTTGAGTAAGTGCAGTGCTCAATTAGCTTGCCACTTCAGTCTCTTCATAGGAATAGCTTCTTTAGTGGGATCGTATGTCGTAGGAGTAAGTAGTTTAGTTAGGTTCGTATACTCATATACATACGTATCTGTAGGCCTTGTTTGTTAATAATCCCATTTAGCTAACTAACTAAACCTTCAAAGATACTTGAATAAACATAAAGTTAATTGAAACACTCAGTCAATACCCTCCTAATTAAAATGAAATTGGCTCACGAAGGGTATATTAAGATGGAGAGGAATCACGGGCAATTTTATTTCAATGCCAAATTAATTAGGAGTAGTGGTAGAGTCCTTTTAAGAAACTGGTCCATTAAAGTACATACTTAGGTACCTTGTTCCATCGTATTTTTGGTTTATTTCTTCAGCTAAGCAGCTTATGTACTGGCTAGTGTTCGCAACATGTCGTCGTCTAAGCGCATATTGCGTACGGGTGGATAAGTTGGTCATTCGATCCACCCCAGCTTTTCAAGAAAGGTCAGCAATTCCCTGGTGATTGACTGAAGTAGGTAAGCAAGGGTGTATCTGGGTTTCCGGAGTACTTTTCCCTGTATCTTATGACTGTTCACTTGAACGCAGCCAAAAACGCATCGACCCACGCCAGGCCTCAAATTCTCCACACTTTTACGCCATATAAATACAAAATACCTATGTGATAAGATATTTGTGACGTAGGCTTGGGTACAGGGTTTTTCAAATTCCGCAACCCTTACTTACCAACCCGTACATTTTCTCTGGTGACCTTGTGTTTTAAAGGTTAAGCAGCATAGCTGTGTACCAGCGTGGAGAGCATGGCATAGTAGCACAAGCTCTTTATTCGCGGGATAGGTATATGTTCCGTAAATATGCCGTCAATTCAGACTGATATTCAGCAGTGGCATTAGCAAATTGCTTCTTAAAAATATGACTTCGTTTCACAGACGGATCAATTTTCATAAAGAAATCACAAAGCTCATTTGCCATTCTTAAACCTTCACTAAGATTTTTCAAATTAAATGTCACGTTTGCAGTGCTTGTTGAAGCCTCTTTTTCAATGGGCTGCGGATTTAACATTTTCTCCAAGTCGGTTTCAGTCAAATTTTATCTTGCGATTCGAGCAACTCCTATCACTGGATTCTATCTGTTCGAACTCATCTCGTCCTATTCCATTCGATATTCCGGCAATGACAACATATTTTAGGAGTAGTTGTAATAAGGTATCTTTTACTTTTTAACCGACTTTCAAACAGGAGGAGGTTTGAGAACCTCCTTCTTTTTGGAAGTCGGTCGACTATATGTATTTTTTTTTGTGTGTTCGTTATGCGATCATTCCATCAATTGTGAATTGATTTTGATGATTCTTTTTTTTATTCTGAGGAGATCCCATGTCAGAATCTGATGATGGGATCCTAGGGAAATCGAGAGCAACCTCAAATTTTAAAGGTACCTACACAATGTTTTTCATATACTTTCTAACGCAATTCAGATAATTATGCCTGGTACATCTCATCTTGCTGAGCTGATGATGGAAGGAATAAGTCAGGATCTGATGCTGGGATCTCAGGAAAAATGTTTTTTCAGCGATATTTTCGCCAACTGTCAACGGATTTAGATGATCCTTTTTTTTGTTTTTGTTACGTTTTTAATAAACTCACCAATATTTTATGAGATTTTTGGCATCCGTCATTGATGACAGAACATTGAACAGCTAAGGTACGGGAAGAAACTTAATCTTTCGTGGAAAGGATACACATCTTATATTTAAATCAAATATATTCCAATGTTATCTTAAAACATCCTTGTTTATCTAAAGTATAAAATAGATGTAACTAAAGAACACATTATCAATTAAAATCAGTCATTCGATCACTCAACATTTAAACTATTTAACTATATATTAATTAGTATTATTAAATATCATAGTATCATAGTAATACAACATTGGAATGCATAATACAGATAAAATATAGTTAAGTTATTGAGTAAGAAATACTTAGGCAGTACATTCGAGCTACTTAAAAAAAAAAAAGAAAAACAAAAGAGTGCCAACGTTATTTACCAACACATGTTGTAGTTGGTCGTATACACAATGGCTGATGTTGGTGTGTCTCTGTGTTTTGATAAATAGTGATAAGTTGTGCATTTAAAATATTTAATCAATCTTTGTGGTCGTCCAGAGTGAATACTCATTATTTTATTAAAAATCTTTTAAACCATACCTACTTTAAATATGAATATCACTAGTGTTAGTGCATTCGAGAATTAAAACGAAATTGTTTATGGCACTGTTTTCCTTTTTAGGCCGATTTGCGATCGTGCCAGCCTCAATTCCTCAAAAAGGCTCTTCGTGAAAGCTTTTGTATCCCTAAAGACTTATAATGTGCCTACTGTCCGGAGAAAATTAGTTGTTAGGAGCTTGGGCTCTTGGCAAAGTGACAGTATCAGCGAAAATGATTGCATAAAACTCCATGGGTGCTACCAAATTGTCACACTTAGGTGTTTTTTTACCGACTTCAGAAAGGAGGAGGTTCTCAATTCGACAATTTTTTTTTTTTTTTTTTACTTTTTGAATTGTCATTAGCGCTGATAGTCTATGTCACTTTGACTTGAGCAACTTCAGGGTGTTTGCAACATGGCCACACCTCGAGTGCAATACTTTGTAACACAAACTATTTGGTCGCTGTATGCAGTACAAACTACTTCCTTACCACTAAATAAACCTATCACTTAAGAACTTAATTTAAACTAGGAAATGCACAATTTCAATATCGTCACGTTGCAATTAAGGCTTAACTTCAATTAATTCAAATATTCGTTCACTTTGTTCGTAATTTACCTCGAGGTCATGATTGTAATAATCTTATTTCTAAGCATACAATAAAATTAATACTGCTGTACAATATATTTAACAGTACAGTTTTAAACTATAACGAATTTTAACAAAAACAAGTCTTCGTATTTTTCGGGCAGTATTGTTCTATAGAATCGAAGTTATCTACTCCTACATTAAAGTTAATACTACTGGATGTTTACTGGGACATACAGTAAATGGTTTTATTACCATAAAATTGTTACTATTATTATAATAAGTGGTGATGGGGCGTTTGCAATTACGGTGAACGTAGGGTTCTTTGTTGCTCGTCATTTAGTATTTTATTTTCGCACAATTTATTTTTAGGGGTTTTCGTGAATCTCATCCGTTTTGGGATTTCTGCTGTTTCACTGTTTCTACTTACTATGTAGTAAGAAATACTAATAGAAGTTCTGTTTGACGTTATTGCAGAGCAAAATATTACAATTGCTGAGAACCCTAAGTGCAGGTGAGAAATATCTCAAAAATAATGAAATATGGATAAGAAAATATAAATCTTATTTGAATAAGTCGTATCCAAATGTAGTCATTGGATAGATACTTATTCAAAGGTGAATTATTTAACTGGGCCACGAGGCATAGCGTTAAATACTGAGAGGAGTCCCGAAAGTCTGAAACTGAATAATTGCTTTTTGTTTTTTATTTAAAATCGGACCAGAAACACCTTAAGTATTTATCACTATACCTTGGAGTTTCGGAGTAGGCCATCCACACCCATTTAAAACTCCACCTGTATAAATGTAGGTAGTATCGAAACCGATCCGACTCCAAAGTGACAGTTATGTAATCATGAAAGTATTCGAGTTGAGATCACTGAAACTAAATTACAAACTTATAACACAAATGTGCCTAAACCACCTGGAGAGCACCATCGATATATTATAACAACGTAAGTGTCAGCACTATTATATTGCCAGCACATAAGGCTGGTGTTTTACTGTCGTTGTATAATACTTTTACTGTCGCATTAATTATGTAAATTTCTCTATTTAAGAGTGTGTACGCTGCTCAAAAAGTATCACCAATCCGTTTTGTCATGAACTCAGTCTAACATATTTTCACTTGCATTTATGAATATAAAATTAGCCGCACAGAGCGATTATGAATAAGATATCATGTGTCTAAAATGCAATGTCTACTTAAGTACTTGCATCCAATTTGTTCGAACAGAAGCTTTGTTTTCTCCAGAGAAATTGATTCTCATTGATTCTCCGGTTACTTTCTTTAATTACCTACTTAAATTAACAAAAATATTAATATGTACCATACTCTAAAGTAGATTGTCGTGGATTTTCTAAGAGTTAACACATGAACTCGAAGTGTAATTCGAGTTTGAAGCCACGATGTCGGATCGTTGGCACACGACAATGTCGAACGTGTCGGATTAGGGGATTTTCCGGTTCGACCTTGTATATTAGAGCAACGTCTACACATTTATACGCACCCAAGCTCTTAATCCCGTAAAATGACTCCAAATTAGGCTTGAAAAGCCGACTTTTTAAACAGCGTACACAGTGTTTACTAAACATTATAGCAACGTGTGTTTATTGACTAAGATCTTTCTTCTAGTGAAGCGTATGGGGATGAGTCGCCGTTTCTTCTTAGCACCCAATTGTAGGAGTAGGTTCTTGGCCTCGGCGAGGGTGGCTGCGTCGGCGCCATCTTCCACTCCTGAGATGAACCCGCTCTCAGGCCGCGACAGCGCGGGAGTGTTGCCAGGCAGAAGCGAGAACCATCGGTCTATTTTTGCAGATGAAGACAACTGTTGTAGAACAAATAACATTAGAATAACACGTGTTATAATAATTAACAAGTCTGCAAGTTAAAACATCGCTGTTGTTGTTTGCATTGTTAAGACGCTGCTGAAAATTTGCTCGGCACGATCGCATCGCTGTGTTCCGCAATGGTGTTAATATTTTTTTATCGTAAAAGGCATGTACGCTGTATTTCCTTTAAAGGTAGGCATATATTCATACTAAAAACACAAAATCAAGTGGTATTCAAAAACAGTTTTTATATAACAAAGAATTATCCTCATAAAAGTGTAACCATGACAGTTCAGCAGAGGTTCAAGTTTGGGGTTTGTCAGCGAGCAATGGAGCGCAGCATTCTGGGAGTCCGATTAATGGATCGTGTTAGGAACACAGTGCTGCGTTCCAAAACAAAAATCACCGACGTCACACAAAAAGCAGCTAATCTAAAGTGGGACTGGGCCGGCAACGTCTGCCGTATGTCGAACGGTTCATGGGCTAAAGCAACCACAATGTGGGTCCCAGAAAATACCCGACGACATCGCGGGAGATCCAGGCGAAGATGGCGGGACGAGCTTGACGCCTATCGGCCAGATTGGTCCAAACTTGCCCAAAGCCGGGAGGAATGGAAGGAAGGAAGGGAGGCATTTGCCCTGCAGTGGGACGCAATTGGCTAAAATATAAATATAAATATAAAAGTGTAACCATAGATACGATTAATTTAAATACTAATGAATAGATTCCAAATTAAAATACTCTATAGTCATTTTCAGCTTGTCTATCCATACAATAATTCAAAAACTAAATTCAAAATTTAACGTTAGATGATGGAACGCTAGGGCGTGACGTTTTAAAAGATTTCGAATTCCTGAAGAAAGAAACAGTCCAATCCATCGGCCTTGACCTTAACTTATCCATGTGAAATTCGTGAAATTTTTCTTTGTGACAATACCGACATACAAATGACTCTACCAGAAATTCAATGCAATAGCCCCAGATTGTCAATAGCCCCAACATTTTAGAAAAGAGTTCTCTGCACCTTTTAGTTTCATCAATATTTAAAGACAGTTTTTCTTCATGCATCGACAACAAAATTAAACGTTTCAACGAAATTTCGGAAAGGCTTGCCAAAATCAATCAATAACATTCGGCGTTCTCATCATTACATATTGCTGTTTTGGGCCAAATTTTATTTATTTTTCTCCGTTCTTCCCCTATACGGAAGCAGTCACATCTTTTGGATAAAATTGAACAAATCATTCAATGCACACTAATATCAAGCAATATGCAAGCTACACTACCCATTCGCTTTGGTGGGCTCGGCATCCAAAAAATTTCTAGAGTAAGCCTAAGGCGTTCCTGTTTTTGGTCCACAGTAGGGATGTTACGTAAGTGGTTATATCGGAAGTTTGGAACCGAATTCGGCAGCGGAGTTTTTAAATTTGGGTTGGCGGATCCGGAACCGGAATTGGAACCGGAATCGGACGAGGCAGAATAGAAATGTATTATGAGCAGGTTTAATCAAATATGAATAATTTGTGTAATTTACACAAATTATTCATCAATTATATTCTTATTATAACTTAAAAAAATACAGGTACGTGGTGTATAGTATACCTGGGTGTTGATAATAAAAACAATCGAATTAAAAATCTTAAACAGTAGGTACTAGTATTAAATTAAATCAAATGAAGTAAATACAAAGGAAGCAAATTATATTTAATGAACAACACTGAAGTGCCGTGCTTGACCGATGGAGTAAACGCCTGGAAAGTGGCTTGCCCGAACACGGCGTTGCCCGATAACCTATTATCCCAAAGACGAGCCGCTCTGCAGGTAGGTACGGAATAACATCGTAAATACGTACACCAATAACCGCGGAGCGTGCCCGCCTGCTGGTTGTGGGTGAATGGGAGTCGGGTCTTTGGCTACAGACACTACCGTCACCCAACATAGGTACCATGCTGAGTGACAGTACTTTCCGGATCGCTACATGTCTGTGTCTGGGTGCTCCTAGGAGAGCTCCACATCGGTTTCAATGCGGTGAAGCAGTTGACAGCCTCGGACACCATGGCCTGTCCTGCAGTAGGAGCGCTGGTCGGTTAACTCGGCACATCATCCGTCGGGCTCTTGCCACACCTTGCCGCGGTGCAAGCTGTTTTAGAACCCAATGGCTTGGCAGGTGACGATGGGAACAGGCTAGATGGATTGACCATAATGCCTTGGAAGGCACCGCCTTTGGTGTGGGATGCAACATATTTCGACACCCTTGCGCCATCCCATCTTCTTAGCACGGTGGGCTGCGATGGGGTGGCTGCTGCAGGTGTAGAAAATCGCAAATAGCGCAAAATATACCAACCTAATTGGGAGTTTTATATTAGAGCCGTTTGGGGTTGAAACATTAGGCCCATGGGATCCGACGAATATATAAATATATAACTGCCTAAGTCCTGAACCCAGTCACTGAATAACACGATACCCTTGAAAGACTGGTGTCAGATTTCCTGGCTTCTGAATACCCCTAGCGAATGCCAAAGAACTTCAAATGATAGCCGGATGCTTTTCGTGGACGAAGAAAACTTGATGTGTTATGGTCACCCATCCACGAACCGACCTCGGCCAGCGTAGCTTAACCCTGAAGTTTGACCCGTGAGGCTATTGTTACTTAGCCACGAACTACTGGCTCCACCAGCCTTTAGGCTATAATGTTGCCCAAAATACTAGTTTAAATAAATGAAAAGCGTTAGATTCTCCTGAAAGATTATTGTCACATTTTTCTTTATCTTAGAATAAGGTTAAGAAATGTTTACTCGTGGTAAGTTGGCACGTGTGTACTGAATAGGTCACACACTAGCAGCTGTTCCTTTATTATCGAGTTCCATTATTATTGAGTTATAAACATGCCTCGACGCTTGGTTAATGAAATCTGTTACAGTATAGAAAATACTGAAATATTATGGTGTTAACTAGTTTTTGACGCTGTTTTTGACAAAAACGTAATTACATAGGTATTGTACATCATATCATCCGAAAGACGTCCACTGCTGGACATAGGCCTCCCCAAGTGTCACCACAACAACCGGTCCTGTGCATCTCGCATCCATCGGCTACCCGCGACCCTCACCAACCGGTCGATTTTGTAAACATGTCAAAGTGAAGGCTTAGGTGAAGTGATCACAAGGTGAGCTGTCAATCCATATAATCAAAATGTCACGTGGTCACGTAGTAAGCTGTTAAGTTTCTTAATTATATGGATTGACAGCTCACCTCGTGATCACTTCACCCAAGCCTTCACTTCGACATGTTTACAGAATCGACCGGCTGGTCATCGGTCCACCTTATGGGAGGCCTTCCAATGCTGCGTCTTCCGGTACGCGGTCGCCACGCCAGAAGTTTTCGGCCCCATCCACCATCTATTCTGAGAGCAATTTGCCTTGGCCTTGTGGTCACAGCCACTTCAGTTTGGCGATCCTTCGGGCTATGTCGACCTTGGTTCTCTTGCGGATATCATGATTCCTGATTCGATCACGCAAGGAAACTCTAAGCCTAAGACTTTAAGCCTTCCGATGAGGCCCATTGTGAGTGACCACGTTTCGGTTCCAAGTTATCACTTGCAACGTACACTTTCGTCTTGAGACACTGGTATGTGAGACGAGAAGATACCACGCAACTTCCTGAACGCCACCCAGCCGAGTCGGATTCGATGGTTGACCTCTTTCTCGAAGTTGACCCTACCTATGTATCTGGACTGGTTGGCCCAGGTTGACGTACTGTGGAGGTCAGACGCCAGTACACCCGATACCGGAGAAGACGTCGTCGGGTCCCTGACGAAGAAGCCGCACGGTATGAGGTGTACCGCGCGGCTAAGAAGGCTCTGTGGCTGGCCATCGGCGAGGCGAAGACGCGAGCCAGGGAGGAGATGTTGGAGACTCTAAACGGGGATCCGTGGGGGCGTCCTTATCGCTCGGTCCGAGGCAAACTCGGACCATGGGCGCCCCCGCTTACGGAGAGTCTCCAACCCGAGCTGCTGGAGGACGTGGTAGCAGCCCTCTTCCCGGCACGAGCGGAGCACGCTCCGCCGCCGATGGCTCTGCCCACAGCCGCAGAGCCCGAAGAGGACGCCAGCGTCCCAGAGGTGACACAACCAGAGTTGAGGGCGGCCGTGACACGGCTCCGGGCGAAGAACACTGCCCCGGGGCCCGACGGGATTCACGGCTGCGCGTTAGCACTCGCTCTGAAGGAGCTGGAGCCCCGACTGAGAGGACTCTACTCGGCGTGCCTTGAGCAGGGCCAGTTTCCCGCTCAGTGGAAATCTGGTCGTCTGGTCCTGCTCAGGAAAGCGGGGCGCCCTGCGGACTCGCCGTCCGCGTACCGGCCCATAGTGCTGCTCGACGAGGTGGGAAAGCTGTTTGAGCGGATAGTCTCAGCCCGCCTCGTCGGCCACTTGTGCGGAGAGGGGCCGGACCTGGCCGAATGCCAGTACGGCTTTCGGCAAGGGCGCTCCACTGTGACGGCGATATCCCGAGTGAGAGTCCTGGCGGAGGAAGCGGTGTCGCGGGGCGGTGTGTTGTTGGCGGTGTCCTTGGACATCTCCAACGCCTTCAACACCCTGCCCTGGAGTTGTATTCGGGAGGCACTGCGATATCATCGAGTGCCTTCCTACCTCCGCCGCGTCGTCGGGGCTTATTTGGCGGAAAGGTGTGTCACCTATCTGGGACGCGATGGCAGATACCAGCGCCCCATGTCGTGCGGTGTTCCGCAGGGTTCGGTCTTGGGCCCGCTCCTGTGGAACATCGGGTACGACTGGGTGCTGAGGGGCGAGCTCCGGCCGGGAGTGCAGCTGGTGTGTTACGCTGACGACACACTGGTCACTGCCCGGGGGAGCTCGCACAGGGAGGCAGCGTTGCTGGCGACGGCTGCGGTCTCACAGGTGGTGAGCCGCATACGGCGCCTCGGCCTGGAGGTGGCCCTCAACAAGTCGGAGGCCATTGTTTTTCATGGCCCCCGGCGAGCGCCGCCGCCGGGATCGCACATTGTGGTCGGGGGGGCCCGTATCGCTGTCGAGTCCACCATGAAGTACCTGGGATTGGTGCTCGACAGCCGGTGGGATTTCGGCCCCCACTTCCGGCGGCTGGCGCCCAAGTTGTTGGGCGCGGCGGGGGCGCTGTCAACGCTGCTTCCCAATCTGGGGGACCCGAGCACCGCCTGTAGGCGGTTGTACGTGGGGATCGTGCGATCGATGGCCCTTTATGGGGCCCCGATCTGGGCGGCTGACCTGACGGCCAGCACCATCACTGTTCTGCGGAGGCCGCAGAGGGTGATGGCCGTCAGAGTCATCAGGGGATATCGCACGATCTCCTACGAGGCGGCTTGCGCACTGGCCGGATCTCCGCCGTGGGACCTGGAGGCGAAAGTGCTCGCGTCACTGCACAGGTGGCGCGAGGGCGCGCGGGCGCGCGGCGAAAGACTGACGCAGCAACACTTGGAGCTGCGTCGGTCGCAGCTGCGCGAGGTCCTGGTGGCGGAATGGCGGGACAGGCTTTCGAGCCCTTCCGCCGGCCTCATCACCATCGAGGCCATCCGGCCAGTGCTCGACCTCTGGCTCGGGAGAAGGCACGGCTCCCTGTCGTTTCGTGCGACGCAGGTCCTCTCGGGGCATGGCTGCTTCGGGAGGTTCTTGTGTCGCATAGGCAGGGAGCCGGACGCTCGATGCCACCACTGCGTCGACTGTCGGGAGGACACGGCACGGCATACGCTTGCAGAGTGTGCAGCTTGGGAGGAGCCGCGCCGTGCCCTCATCTCTGTTGTAGGCGGTGACCTCTCGCTGCCGGCCGTAGTCCATGCTATGGTCGGCGGTGAGGAGTCCTGGGACGCGGTGGTCTCCTTCTGCGAGACAGTTATCGCGCAGAAGGAGGCTGCGGAAAGGGAGAGGGAGATCACAACCGCTCTCCCTGCCCGCAGCAGGCGCATCGGGCGTCGGAGGAGGGCATACGCTGCCCTCTTCCGGCCCCCCTAACTGGGTCCAGGGGCGGCGGACTTGGGGATGTCCGTCGCCCCCCACTCATCCGGACCCGAGGTGGCGGCGCGTGGTGTTCCCGTGCGCCCCTCTTTGACGTAGCGAGGGGAGTTAAACACCTCACTCCCCTCGCCGACGCGAGGTGGCCCGCAGAGGCGGGCCGGCACCAGCCGGGGATTGCGGAAGTCGCATACGTTCCCGCGATCCCCGGCGTAGGTGGAAGATGGAACACCGGGGTGGTTTTAGTCAGTAAGAGTCTGACAGACCCCTCCACCCGCCCCAGGGTGGAGGATTTCCATGAGGATTTCCCCCCGAGATCAAAAAAAAAAAAAAAAAGGTTGACGTACTCGTCTACAACTTCGAGTGTAGAGTCTCCGATCTTGATAGGAGTGGGTGCTACATGGGTATTTACCATTATCTTGAAGACATCCTCCATTGCGGCCGTGAACAGCTTCGGAGAAATGGCGTCTCCCTGCCTCACACCCTTCAGGTCTAGTCCTGAAGTTGGACTGACTGGGTGACGTTTTCGTACAAACACTTTAGCACCTCGATGTACCGATAGTCGATTTGGCACCATTGGAGAGACTGCATCACAGCCCAAGTCTCGATCGAATCGAAGGCTTTCTCGTAGTCCACAAACGCTAAGCAGGGCAACTTGACGTAGCGTATGTTTGTGGTCTACCGTGCTAAAGCATTTTCGGAATCTGGCTTGTTCGGATGGCTGTAAGCCGTCAAAACTGCGCGCGAGACGTGACGCGTTTGTGATGATTCTAGAATACAGCTTGTAGCTTTGGCTCAGAACTGGGATGGACCTGTAATTCTTAAGGAGGGTATTGTCACCCTTTTTAAATAAGAGTACAACTACACCTTTGCTCCATGCCTGTGGCGTTTTCTACTCGAGTATGACGGAAATGAACAGTTTTTGAAGGGCCTCAAAGACCGGTTTTCCACCCGCCTTCAGGAGTTCGGCCGAAATTCCGTCCTCACCCGACGCCTTGTTGTTGCTGCTTCAGAGCCATCCTAATCTCATACAGGCTGACCTCCGGGATATATTAAAGACATCCCAGAGGTCAGCTTATATGAGATTAGAGCCCAAGATCAAGATTGACCCACTGTTCAATCTAGCTCTTGGGTCAAGAGCCTTGGGTCCCATCAGCAAGATTGGTATTGTACGTAGCACCCAAATTCTAAGTCACTACCGTCACTAGACTTAGCCTACAATCAAATTGACAGTCAAAGCTTGTTATTTAATGTCATAAACTTCATCGACTCGAAAAACTTTGAGTTGAGGAAGCTTCCTTCAAAACGAATTAGATAATGGGTGTCCGGTGTACCTAAGCTTTCTATTCTACAATTGCGAAAATTGGCTTTTTCGTTTGTTACAGCAGACCCACATCCATCCAGCCTCTGCTATCCTTCTCAGCACTTGTCCCAATTTATATATTTAAGGTTGGTATTTTGGGCGCTTTGGGCTTTTCCTTACACTTTTTGCTAATGTGATAGAACTTTTGCTTACAAGTGTACACTAGCATCATTCATCAAGATTTAGTCTTCGAGACACATTAACAGCAGGAAATGAGAGCTCCATCAACCGTACAGACAGCGCACACAGGTGAAATTTACTCAAAAGTTGGTCAATTTTATATTAAGAATGGTTGTTGGTCTAAAATAATAATTTAAATGTGTCCTATAAAAAACTAGCTTCTGCCCGCGGCTTCGCCCGCGTGAAAATGGATTTTAATATTTTCCCACCGAATCCTAAGCTTTTTCTATTATAAAAGTAGCCTATGTTACTCCTTATAGCATCAGCTATCTGCCAGTGAAAACTCAGTCAGAATCGATCCAACCGTTTCGAAGATGAAGGTTTTTTGGTACATTTTTTTCTTTCTTATTTTACTTTATTTCTTTCCAATAAGAAAACAATAAAAAATTACCCTTCAGATTAAAGGCCAATGGAAACTGCTGCATTCCTCATATGTTCATGAATAAATTTTCTGGAAAAGGTAGATAGAAGGCATATTGTACCATGGATACTAATGTCACACTTCAATTTTATTTATTTATATTGATCAATTTTGATCAGGTGACGCAGGTAGACGCAGTCAAATTTAGTGTCATATAAAAGCTACTTAAATTTACTTTTTAAACATAACACGGGATGCTAGCATCCCGTGTTACGTGTTCGGTTGAATATAAACTTTATTGTGAGAATAAAAATAAACTGATAATCTTTAGCCTTATGTTTAAAACGATTTGTTTCCACAATCGTATGTAATGTTAACACTTTAGCTTTTAAGAAAAAGTCACATCCTTGAAGTTATAGAATCAATAATGAGTTAATCCTAATATTCACAACATAAAAAATCAAACGCGATTGAAACCAATGCTAAAAAAATTACTTGTGGAGTGTGGAGTTGCTGAAGACTTACACCACTTATTGATGGACTGTGTTCGGTATGAGTCTGGGAGAAATGATTTTTTAGGGCCTTGAGGTTGGGCAGACTTGAAGTAGGCACATTTCATAAAATTTTGGCTCAACCAAATGGCGATGATGCGAAGAGTCTGTTTAGGATCATGGCCCAGATATGACTAATGTGTGTTTAGGGTACGATGGGACTGACATACGTATTACGATTACAAAAATGTCCCTAATAAATATAAAGAAAAAAAAACACTATCTTAATTAAATGTTTTAGTGATTAAATAAAACTAAGTCTCAAACGTTTTACTGTTCAGCAAAAGTTTCCAATTGATACTCCATTTAATGAGAGTTGTTTAATTTTTCGACTTTTGGCCATCAATTACGGAGATTTCTTTTTGTGCAGCGACATTAAGTTTTATTTAGGAATGTCAAATTAGTTTTTAGTGAGGTTACGATTACGTTTAATTTTTTTTTAAACTTCTGTAAGAAGTTTACTCGAATGTGGCGATTCTATAATAAAATTTGCTGCCTTTACGCCTCCTGCTATTTGACTACCCTCTGTAGAGTGTAGCGAAAACCGGCCAAGCGCGAGTCGGACTCGCACACAAACCGGAAAAATCAAGTTTCTTGAATAGGAGTAATTAAATTATTGAAATAATTAATTATTAATAATTATTAATTAATTATTTTTAATTTATTTATTGTTATAGCGTCAATAGAAATACTCTGTTTCCACTGTCTACTTTTTACTATTACGATACAGTCTCCTGAAAGACAGGCGGACGAACAGCAGACGCTTAAGAAATAGGGTCCTATTTGTTATGGTTAGGTACCCTTCTACTCTAAAATCGGATAATTCTATCCACCAAACCTCTTACGGTTTCCATTCATTCTCTGCTCTTGAAACGTTAAGCAACACCATTTTACGGCGAATAGTTCTAATTCTGAATTTTGTTTTCGCCAGACGGTGAGTGTACACACAGTGAATGGGCGATGGACGTGGCGGCGGAATCATAAACACATTATTCCTATTGTGTATAAACATAGAGAAACGGAGCGGAGAAATCCCGGGGCCAGGGAAAAAGTGAAGATTTTTTAGCGATTTTTAGTAAAACGCTAAAAAAACTTCGCTTGGATGGGCTCTGTTTTTTATTTTAATGTTTGAGGTACAGACCTCAAAGGTTAAAAAACAGAGCCCTTATAGAATGCGGGACAATAACATGAACGGAATGATCATCGTTGTCGAATCTAACCTATTTGTATCGGGGTGCCCTATGTTCCCTTAAAACTACACCTTTTTTTTTTTTTTTT
>NDFZ01005260.1:267737-332812 GCA_002192655.3 Mamestra configurata | reverse complement strand
AGGTCGAGCACTGGCCGGATGGCCTCGATGGTGATGAGGCCGGCGGAAGGGCTCGAAAGCCTGTCCCGCCATTCCGCCACCAGGACCTCGCGCAGCTGCGACCGACGCAGCTCCAAGTGTTGCTGCGTCAGTCTTTCGGCGCGCGCCCGCGCGGCCTCGCGCCACCTATGCAGTGACGCGAGCACTCTTAAAACTACACCTAACCTAACCTCAGCCACATCATGAAATGAACAATTCTACGATATAGCCACTATTTTTGAATATCTACAACCAAAGGAAAGCCAGCTGCAAGTTTTATAAGACACTCTTGGAAACGCCCTCACTCATAGATTGAAGACTACAGTAACAGTGATTCCTATGCGCCATCCCATATCTACTTGCAGGTATTCAATTACAACTGGCCAAAAGCCTACATTCTGCACACCTTGATGTGTAATCCTGGCTCAACTAACACGCAACTGTGGTTACGCCAAAGCCTAATTGCCCATCAGTTTTTGGTAAGTCAGAACCTCATTCGCTTTGTGAAAGTAGCTCATCCTGTCTCACGGTACAGCAGTTAATTCATCAGACATCGTGGCAGACTGAGTCAGACGAAGATTGATTAGCGCTGCGCTAATCGCATTCACTTGCATTGGAACCGCAACAAGCTTGGCGTCGAGAACCGGAAGGATTTTCGGCTTCACATACTAATTAACCTGTAATTAGTAACTTTTGATTACTTAAAGCCAGCTTGGGCTTGAAAATTATCGTGTCTTTTTGTTTAGTTTGTTTGTTTAGTAGACACTACGAATTTTGGGGTTTCTTTATTACTATAACCAATTGTAGTTTCATTATGCCTAGTTTGGGATCGGATGACCGTGTGTGAGTTGTCCCAAGATATTATTACTTACTACTTACTTAGGGTCGGCGCATAACGTTTTCTTCTTTCATTCTCTACTATCAAATGTGTTTCTTTCGTTCACTCCCTTTTCCTACATTATTTCTTCAAACAATCCATCCGTCTGTTCTTTAGTGGGTATTTTCCCTTCATAATGTAGCACTCTATCCCTGCTCATCACATGGCCGTAACAAGTTCAACAAAAAAGTTTCATTAGTTAGGAAATTGCATGTACCACAGGTACTCGTAGTAGGTATTTTTTTGGGTTTATCAAAGAAATCAGGGTAATTAAAACAACAATTTAGTTTAATATAAGCAGGTGCTATTTAATTATATGGAATGATACGGCGATACGGATCACATTGCTATGTTGCGTGTACGTGGATTCTATTGCTGCTGTAGACAAGGTTACATCTGTTTCTAAACGACAAGTATGCATAAACATTTTGGCTATATTCTACTAAGTGGTTACATTAGACTTAAACATTGAACATGTATAGTATATTGTTTGATTGAAACATTGACATCGCTGCTAATTAATTTTAATAATCATCGTGTAGCTAACTACAAACACATCGCTTTAATTTTTTTTTTATTTGTTTTTTTTTTCTTTCTACACGGAGAATGACTATTTTAAATGTTCCTTAAAGTTATTGATTATATGTTATAATTTCTAGAAACATTGATAAATTGAGTAACTCACATTTAGATTTTTTTTTTGATTAGCATATAAAGTGTTGTTGAATATAATAATGGATTCATAAAGTGTAAAGCCAAGGGTGGCAGTTGAGTTAGCCAGAGGATTAGGGTGGATTAAGTAAAGAGGTCTTGCGTCGGGGCACTCTGCCAGGGGCCAATTTGGCGCACGAATATATATGTATAATAACATTGACAAACCCTTCTGTTCCCTGGTCTGCGACACCCTTATCTTTGACATCATATAAACCAATGGTGTCAATGTCAATGTTCCTTTTACGGCAATGATAAGGTTTACTTTTCTCAACATTCTGCTTTTTAATTCTATCTTCTACCTATATAAACTTCTTTTTATACAAACGGTGTGGTTTTACATTTTGTTGAGCATGGTACGATCGTCAGCCCACACCGTTTAAGTTACATGTACCATGCCCAAGTAATATTAATTATATTGACTAGACCGTCGAGTTAATATTAAAAATAATCTGGTTATTGACTAGAAGTTGTATCATCAATAAGATTCTTATCCTAGCGAAGGCATTGGTGCCAACGCCTCGTAGAATTGCATCCATCTCCGCATCGTTGATGGATGACCAATGGGGTCATGAATTTTAAATTTGAGTTCTCTTATATAACGATGTACCAACATCAGAATGCCAACTTGGCGTCTTTTATCATATAAAATGTGATAATACCGTTACATGATATTTTTTTTCTTATTTGGTCCATTTTACATAACTTTGGCAAATATAAAATTGATATAATTACACTTTTTTCTCAACGTTAATTTTGAGTTATTATTATTTGGCATGTTTTGGCTCGTACGCTTCATTTTTGCGAACGCCTTAATTTTTGGTATACATATATAATTTATCATGAAATATGCAAATATTATTGAAATCGAACGACTTGAAAGCGAATGTGGGTCTGTCTTTTAGAGGTAAGCTTGAAAATGTTCGTATAACAATAACTGACTATAATAATTTCCATCTATTTGATAAACACGTAGAATTAAATACATAGTTATTATGTTTAATCCCTTATTAAAACTAACGTTAAACACGGTTACACGGAATCTGTTGAATATATTGAAACTAATCATGAATACATTAAGACAAACTACAAATTATCTATGTACGTGACGACCAATCTCATTAGAACGCTATTGACATCGACTGTTATATTTTAAGTGAAACGTGATGGGAGAATGCTACTTGCATAACAGTTTTCATTAATGAACTATTTCAGAGCTGAAACTAATACGCATTCTTCGTTAATTGAATAACTATGAAGCGGTACATTACCTACATTAGGAAATAATATTCTTAAAAGAGTAATGTCCCCTAAAATACGATTATCACAAGGACTACATAAATCGCAGGAAAGCATAAAATCCTTGCGATAATAAACTATTATATTTTTATGGATCATCAAGGGCATAAATATCGGCGTAGAACTTGCACTTTATACTATAACAATATGGATCATAAACCTAAAACCTATACTTTAATGGCGATATGATAAAGGATATGTTCTGATACATACGGGGTTCTATTATAAAAATAATAACGTTGGACTAGTATTAGAGAACATGATATGTAAATAAATCGCTTTCTTTGACTCTTTTCCGTTTTCGCCATTCACATCTTGTGGCACAATTTTGGCACCATCGTTAGTCTCAATCTTTAAACGAGAACACTATCTACCTTAAAAAAATACAAAACAATAGTATACATACAAAATATACCTACACTCTTTGTACAAAAATGACAAAAATGTAATATAACATCTATAGAAGATACGTCTATATATAAAATAAGGTTTTAGGTAACTTGACTCAGATCAGTTAGTGTAGCTTTAGTGCAGTTTACTTGGTGGTGTGGCGGGTCCACTGCGAGCGCAGGGCCGTCATCATCTCGCTGCGGTTGGGCACCTTCTCGCTGGTGGTGCGCGTGATGGGCGCCGCGGGTGCCAGCAGCGTTCCCGGCCGCTCCTGTCCGGGCACCCGCAGGGTTTGGCCCGACGCACCCTGCGGCTCGGCCTGTGCCTCCACCACGTCGGTGGCGCTCTCTGACGGGCTCACGGGCACGATGAGTCGCACGCGCCCGTCCTCGCCCGTTGCCGTCAGCGTGCAATTGTGAGACAGCGGCATTATGAACGGAGCTCCTTCGTCCGAGCTGGAGCCGTCCGGGCTGGAATCCTTCGAGGTCGTTGGCTGACTATTGTTGCTGTACAGAGAGTTCTCCGACTGTCCCACGCTCATGGCCTGCGCCAAGTGTCCCAGCTCGTCGTTTGAACTGCAGATATCCTTGTACATCTGCTGGTTCAGTAAGCTCACCAGATCAGAGTTGCTGTAGTGGTTGCTTAGCGGCGGGATAGTGGGGAACGCTTTGCTGTTCTGAAAGAACTGTTGGTTGTAGTTGATGGCGGGCGCCGGCTTGCTCGCTTCGTTGCCATTTGGGAAGCCTCCCATGTTTTGGAATTTGGTTATCAAGTAGTTTTGAATCTGGTCGTTAGTCATTCCGCCGAAGGAGGGGGTTGAGTTGGCACTGTTAGCGGTCTCCTGGACTGGGGACGCACAAAATGGTGAAAAGCCCATATTATTATTCTCCATGTTTTGATTGACTCTGGTGTTCTGTGTGATCAGGTTGATGAGAGCTTCGGTGTTGGTGGGAGAGCGGTTGCCGTTACACATGGGTGCGCCATCGGGCTTGAACGCTTCGCTGTACAAGAGTTCGGCTTTTTTCTGAATAATCTAGTAGTATTGACAGAAAAGAATAGTCAGTTACCACGATTATATAGCTCTTGCAAAATATGAGATATTAAATAGCCATTCAATAAAAAAAAAGCTTTTAAGGTGTTAAAAAATAACAAATAAAGTCTAAATACTCACAAAACAACATCAACAAACTACAAATCATGCGACACTTACGGGGTAACAGCAAACGTAAAAGTGAAGGGTTTTCGTACGAAACGAATATGCAAATCCTTTGTGAATGTTCAAATTATTGTTTGTTTCAATGGATGGTGATAAATTAAAACAAATTTGCAAATCTGCGGTAGCACAACGAAATAAAATGGTAACGTCGAGTGGTAGGATGGACATTGACAAATGGCGTGTCAATCTGTGGAGATTAGCGGTGAGGAACGGATGCTCTCATTGGCTATGTAACAACGTAACAGCAAGCCAAAGTGACGTATTTACTCTACGTACAATTTATTATCTAGCCACAAAACAAGCCATTGTAGGTATGTCAACATTTTCGAAAGTGAAAATGCGTTAGTGAATTGTTTTTGCTCAATTTAAGAAATTATTACGTAATAATAAAGGTAGATACATTGAATTTTCAACCGTAATCGCAAAATTACTGCGTTATAAATTTATGAAATTTCCCTTGGAATATATGTAATTGTTTTAACATTATATTCACATTTTATTCTCGACATAAAGCCGCCCTGTATGTTTCGCAGTGGTTTTATTTTAAAAACGAGCAGGTAATTTTACGGTCAAACGCGAGCAACGAAAACGTAATGTGGGTTTTATTATGCAAATAAAATAAGCTTAATGAATTAAAATGAATGGTGAAAAGTAACTAAATACCTACGAGTGAGAAAATTAACACAACTAGATTCTGAAAGCCAATATAAGAAAATAAATTGCCAAAGGGACCAAGGCAAAGTCGAAAAGTGAGTATCAGTGAGAGTGATTGTCAAAAAGTCCAAAATATATATAGAATAGGCATACGATAGTGTAGTTTCCTAACAGATATAGAATAAGCAAAAAATCCGTCGGTTAGAATACCAAAAATTTTGGGACACGTATTTTTCTGTTGTCACGTAAACGAAAAATAAAGATTACACTCCTTTACTTTGATGCTTTAAAATTGTGTCCAAAATTAATAATCTAACAGAAGACCAAACTAATATTTTTTTACCGTGGAAACATCCTTATTGAAAAATTACGATGCTAGTCATCATGATTTACACGTGACAACAGACAATAATTACCGCTAATAGAATGTAATTTGTCCAACAAGCCAACTCTCGTATATTAAAAGCGTTCAAAATAAAGTCATTGCGACAACATACACTGTAAATTTTAACAAGTTTATGGAGGTTTGAATGCACGCTCCTTAAAAACACGAGAATTGCTCCTCAAGCCGTTGAGATTGCTTAACAAAAACAACAAAAAAAAAATCAAATCATTTGAAGAAGGAATCGAATCGGTAGACTTTCAAGACCCAGAGATAACTTCTACAGTTTTATCTAAACGTGTTTTTTTATCATAAAACAACGGAATTATTCCCGGTCGTTCATTTCGTACACCGAATTTTAGAAATAGTTCGGATTTGAAGAGTGCCGACTCTGTCATTCATACTTCTGTAAAAGTCCGTTTTTGAAACTCCACGTGTCTCAGATTCACTGTCCGGG
The DNA here is from genome assembly GCA_002192655.3 of Mamestra configurata. Lineage (NCBI taxonomy): Eukaryota > Metazoa > Arthropoda > Insecta > Lepidoptera > Noctuidae > Mamestra > Mamestra configurata. The sequence goes on along the minus strand of NDFZ01005260.1, from coordinate 326,808 downwards.
CACGTACCGTAGAGTTTCAATATCGTTTTATAACTTTTAGAAATGTACAAGAAAACTCTATGATGTAGCTTTTTATACGGTGATGCAACAGAAATTTCCTGCAAAACTTGCTCATTCCTTAAATAAAACTTTGATGAGGTATTTAAAACAAAATACGAAACGCACATGCCTGTTTACAATGCAAAACCAAAAAATAACATTAGCAAATTAAAATTGGGTTACTAAAAGACGACAAGAGCACATAAAACATAACTTCAAAGTACACGCACATTAGGAACAGAGGCACAAATTTTCGAAAAATGTTCTTTAAAAATCGTAATTATTTGTATTAGCGAGCTAAATTAATGTGCGAGTACCCTAAGACAAACAGACGCTAAAGGTGAACGCACACTTGCTTCAGATACATATTAAGTTAACCTGTTGAGGCTCTAGACAAGTAACATTCTGTCAACGGTAGCGTGGCGAAGGCGATATTCAAAACGTGAAAAATTTATGGGATTGACAAACGCTGTCAAAATGACACGTGACAACTCCCTTATATTTTGGAATTTCGGCAACTGCATTCGCTGATAGAATGGCGCTTTGTGTAGGACCTCTGTAGTGTAAACAAAGGTGCGTCCACGCTTCAATAAAAACAAAATTCATAAAGAGAATAATTAAAAGTTACTTGATGCTTACCTGGGGCAAGAGTGTCAGTTGCTGAGCGCTGATTGGTCGAGACGATCCTCGCTCTCGCTCTTGCAAATGTGCCACTAGAGCTGCAATGTGTTCCAGCAACTCTTTGTTGTGCACCAACAGCTGGTGAGTGCGAGCCTGAAAGACATATTTTATACAATCATAGACAATTATAGAGTTAAATGACGTGAATCCTTTTCTGGACTATTATTCTATACAGGGAATGTTTGTAAGTTTAGATGTAAGAGGTAGGTACTATTCGAAACTCTACAATACAATGATTTTCAAAATTCTTTGACTATCAGAAAGCTACACTATCGTTGAGTTTCTTGAGATTTTATTTTATCCCGGTTTTTGTAGGATAGCCTACGAGAGTCAAGCCGTAGGAAAAATCTAGTCAATTGAGCCCAAAGGTATACGATGATAACCCTTTGAAGTTTTGAGTAAAACTGTGCACAACTATAAGAATAGTGGAAGATCAAAGAAGCGATGGATACGGGAAAGCTGATACGGCTAGGAAAGGGGTAAACTATTGAGAAGGAAGGAAGAAGATTATGTTACACAGACCTCAAAAGGCGATTTGGAGAAACATAATGATGACGATGTGAACCAACTTGGGTTGAAAGTCGATAAAAGGATGTTAACAAAAGATTTTTGCTAAGATTATATGTGCAAAACAGTAATTAAAGATCTCCGTGCATTATCTTTGCAATTCTTTAACTTTTTGACCGCCACGGTCGGCTATAGCCGACAAATGAAAAAGTGTCTAACACGCCACCGTCGACTAGAGTCGACAAAAAAACGTCGAATTTGTGGTTTGGCGTCGGGAGCACACCGATGCGTTTGTGCTCTGGCGTTCAAAAGGTTAACATACCCAAAATCTGATCATCAAACGGACAACATGTTGAAAAATTATTCAGAGTAATTGCTCTACCCGCATACCCATCACTTTTGTTGACAGTTTCAATAACATTGTTACCAAATCCCTTTGATTCAGAGCATCGGCATAGTGAATTAAATTTTAAGCCTTCCGATTCCGATTTCCAATCAGAACTTCATTCAAACGTCGATCTAAAAAGTAATCCTGTTGCCAGTAGCCGGAGTTAAAAAAGTTATTAATTCTGCGTTCTGACCAGAGCTTTCCTACTTTTTCTATGTTACAAATGGAGTTACGCTTTTTAGTTTGGATTGCTTGATCTAGGTTGGTATTTCACTCGCATCGATATCATGGAAAAGTCTGAACTATAAAGGGAATTTAGATAAAGAGAAAGCTTTGAAGGATTTTCGGATATCTAGCTTTCAGCTTTTGCGATTTGATGAGTTTGTGTAACAGTTCCATGAATGGGTGTCTGACAGACATCGTATGAATAGCGTAACGCAAATTACAAATGCTTGAACGAGATATTCCTTTGACGATGTAAAAGTGTTTGTACCTCCTCTATGTGAGACAAGAGGGATTAAAATTACTCAGTCAAAAGTCGTAGGCACTGCCATTGTAAATAAATTCTGTTAGATGATTCAGGAGTTCCATTAGTGTAAGTGTTGAAATGTATCCACATTATCGCAAAGTTAATAAAAATTCAATGTGCGTAGATGAAATGTTCACAATTACATCGACTTGTTGATCCCACAAATGAAAGAATAACAACCGAGGGTATCAGATAATTTTCATCCTACGCAGATTGTTACCAATCACTGAAATAAAATGGGGTTTTCAATGTCGGTAGGCAAAAAGGATTCCCCTCTTTTACTATTATCATGAATTTATAGACATATTCATGTAGGAGGAAATAATATAACTTCTTCTACACATCAGATGAAGTTTGGCTCGTGTTTACAATTTACACCGCTCCTGTAACCTGTCAATCCCACGCCGGTTTCAGTAAAACATACTTTATAAAACTTTCAGCGGATTCATAAATTTCATATTGTTTTTGCAGATAACCACTGAACACCACCGAAAACTACTGAACTGGAAGCTGGAAAAGACTAGGCTGCTCGATAAGACGATTATATTGTAAGTAGAAGTTCCCATTATAATATATACTTACACATGTTTCAACAAAGCGTTCAGTACCTACGTCTAACCAAAGATATTCAAGCAAAAAAAGAAACACTGATTAAAGTGATTTTAATTTGACCTAAAATAATAAATTGCCGGTACACTAGAACATACACGTATTCAATATGGAGAGGTACTTGACGTGGTCACGTATGCCTGCACATTTGTTGTTTGAGAATTATGAGATAACAAAGACATGGATGTGTTTATGCACGGGGTTTTAGTGTATTTTCGTTAACTGATTTTTTTTTCTTGTAAGTATCTAATGCGTTATTCTTTTTTTACCATTGACCTTATTTTGCTGAACTGAATGATTTTTTAAAGTTTGTCCATCTATTTTAATGGGACTTTATTTAAAATCGTCTGACCGATCAGACGATTATAAATAAGGTTAAAAAAACTGAAGAATTTGTAAAATTTTGTATCTTTATCATTTGCCTGGTCTTATCGAGCTTCCAGTTTAATTGGATGCATAATAATTAATACCTGAATTCTACATTGAGCGCCTGACTACGTGATCATGATGACCGGCGGACCTTTTGGAAGACTGTCTTTATTTAGATTTTGATTCTCACCTTAATATGAATGAATTACTTTATAACCCTTTATTGGACACTATGCTCTTTGGTAAAGCTTAGATCAAAAAATGAGAATAGATTTCGTTTAAGTGCATATTTCAATCAATTGGTGTTTTCAAAATAATAATTATTTATGATCATTATTTAAGCTACTAATTGACATTGATTGAAAAAAAAACATTACAATATTTAACCCCAATTTTTGACTATTGGTAGAGAGTTAACTACGCATCAAAAATCTCGTCCTTAATGAAGCTGTATTTATTCTTATTGTAGTTACCAACCTGAGCTTCGCAGCGTGCAGCTTGTTCGGCGGCAAGCTGGTCTCGCAACAGTAACAACTGTGCCACTGCTGCACGGGTCTGTTGCGCTTGTTGCTCGAGCCGTTCGCGCAACAGCTGCAACTGGTGTTGAGCGCTGAGCGGTGTTGCAGACTCGCCGGTTTCTTCGCCAACCGAAGCTAGGTCCACTTTGGTTACGCACTCTGGGAGATCAGGCAGGTTGATGGTCGGCGCTGGAGTTGTGCGTTGCTAAAACAATGGAGAAATACTTATTATTATATATGTCCTGACAAAGATCAATGCACAGTCAAACTACTATGTTAGTAGGTAAGTCTCGAGAACTGTAATTTAGAATTTAGGTTAATTTTATAACGTAAGCATCCGCTAAGAAATATTCGACAATTTCAGCTTCAAGGAGGAGATGGGAGCGAATTTTGTATGAAAGTGGTTTTTTAAACCGATATCTAATGGACAAAGTCACGGGCATCAGCTAGTTGAAAATAAATGTTTGGTTTATGAGTCAATGAAGGGAGAATAAATAGTAGGTATAATTTTTTTTGAAGGCGAGGGTACAAATGGACGCGTTTAGTTTCTAGTTTTCATCACTGTGCTACCTTCACAAGGTTAAAACTGTATTTCTGCTTGTATTCAAGTATTTTCGTTAAGTTTATAAAATGCTAGCAGACGATGTCACAAGACCCCAGAGGACCTTAGGCCACTATAGAGGCCTGAATGAAACATTTGATTTGTGACTTCATTAAATTCTATCAAGCCATTGGACTCCTCGTTCAGGATTTACCCCCCAGTGAGTTTTATTGTGGAAGATCGCTGCCATTCTAGCGTGATTCATTGAGACGTATTGGGCAATCCCAAGCTAGGTCATTTTCACATTTTATGTAGGTAGCTAGAGCTACTTTGATCTTCATCTGTCTCTCTGCCGTTCTGATAAAAGCAATCTCTGAGACCGATTAAAAAACTAAAAAACCACAACATACGTACTCTGGGTGTGAGCAAAACATTGTAGTTTTTTATAATAGTAATTTTGGGCATAAATATCTTGATAATACAAGTATTTGGTTTACGTTGAGCATTACACAAATGATTGCAGCTGTTGTTTACGTGCAGAACAATTTATAGATATTTGTACGATCTTGAACAGAACACGGTCATGGTTGACTGTGGAAAAATATAGGAATAATCCAATTTAATATTTTTAGAATTAATCCTACGAATTGCAAGTTCAAAAGACAAGAAATATCAATCATATTCTTAGACAATGGGATTTAGATATTTTATTTTTGCACGTTTTTCCCAAAAAGTTACAGAATAAGTAAATATTTCATTTTCATCGACGAAGGAAAAATGACATTTAATTGACGGTTGAAATAATCAAAGTCCCAGACCTCGGGATGAAATGAAAAGAAAACAAAGAACGAAATTAAAAGTTCGACACAAAAGGGTTTCATTTTCATTTTAAAGACAAACGAAAATTTCATCATTAAAACCGCGATGATAAACCAAGATGGAACTTTTGTTATGTTCTTTTTATCTGCTGCAATCATAATAAAATGAAGAAAGCCTTAGGAACGCTATGTATATGATACCTGTCTACTTGAAATTAATTAAGGTATGTCCTGCAGCGATTTCATTAAGCTCTAATTACCAAATGTACTTGAACGCACTAGAAATGTGGAGTGGAATGTGCTATGGATTCTCAAGTGTACATGCCCGAAGTTCCGACGTGCTTTCAGCGGCTAGAGTTTAGACGCCATGACAGTTGGACAGGCGACTAAACTAAACAGATATCTGACCATACAACACAGCGAGGCACACAAAAATATCATTACTCTGTTCGCACAAAAAGTATTTTCTACAATGACATTTCCATATAACACCGCGGAAATGGGGGAATAAAAATCTTTTGTTCGTATGTACGAATTATTGGAGATAACTAATTGGCACAATTCCAATTCCACAAATAACGGCACAATGCCTACAGAATAGTAGTAAAAAGTCATCATAATAGACGAAGATCTGACATATAAATTATTTTCATCTGAAATAAAACAGGACACGTGTAATTGGCTTTGAAAAATTTTAGTACCTACCATTACTTGTATTGCTTTGTTCAAATATGAAAATGTTTAACATGAAACAACATACCTTTAAGCTTTGGATTTAATTAATTTCATTTTCAATTGAGCGTGTGTTTGTCTAACCTTTCATTGGGAAGCTATATAAATATGGTTAGCGTTGTGCAAAGCGGGCCCCAGCGAGTGCCAAGTGAGACGGAGGTCAACAGTGGTGCAGAGTTGCGGTCTTGTATCGAAGAAAGCGTTCCGTTGCAAACAAGGGGCGTGACCGGGGTGCTAAGGGTGTGTAATACGAACGCAGAGCTCCGAAATATCTACTAGAGAAATACTGCAGACATTTGGAATTCCTTCTTGAATCGTGCCTTCGTGGCGCAATGTGTCGCGATTTTAAACTAACCGTCGTTACGCGAGTCCTTTGCATAATGACTTCACAAAATTCTTAGCTCCCCCAAAACTTAGTGTTAGTTTTGTTGTAAACTCTTACGCGGCAACCTCATGTGGCCTTGTAAGGCTTAAGTAGACACATTTCTGTGGTAAAGTGCCCCTTTAGTGTAATGTAAACGATATCGTGTATTTAAGACGTGGGCTGCCTGGTAATTACGTATTTAGTAGCCAATGTTTGTCCAAGTGAACACAATGGTACCTTACAAATAAGGGTTTTGGAAGACTGAATCGTCAAGTTATATTTGGTTCCTAAATCAAAGAACAGAAAGCTTTTTGAATTGAAACAAGCTCTTCTTGGTTTAGACATTGTAGCTACATGAACCATGAGTGGTTTTATAGAAATCGTCACTCTAGGTTGAACGAAAACAAACGTCATCCCTTCAGACAGAAATTACCCTATTATTTGTAATATAAAGTGTTACTTACGTAAATTACACTGTACTGTGGAGCGCAGTAAATAATGTGAAACGATTACAGTCTCAGATACAAATATCTTCGACTACAAACTCTTTAACTATGTTGTGTACTGAAAGGAAAGAATTTACTCGTACATCCCTTGAAATGTTAACAATTGTACTTTCTTACTAGATAATATTATAAAGTAATTAAACTATTGTTATAAATGTGAGTTTGTGTGGATTGGTCGCTGAATGTATGGATGAATGGATGTTTTTACTCTTTTTCGACAAAACTAATAATTTATAAAACTAAAACTTAGTTTAAACGGATTTTGATGAAACTTAACCATAATATCAGATCAGATAAACAACTTATTACACGCGGAGTATTATAATGTGAAAATTTAGATATTTGGACATCAATCAAACCATAGCAACTGACCGGATTTAAATGAATCTTGGCACACAGGGACAATTATAAAGTCCAGGATTAGTACGTTTTCTTGTGATAATTTTCGACTTTCACACGATTGAAAACAATGGCAGAATCTGTCTATAAATAACAGTTGCCTATAAATAATTCACAGAATTATTTACTATATGGTGTGGCAAAAGCTGAAACAGTCGAAATTGAATCGAAGTCATTCGCGTTCCGATGATATTATTATAGGTTTGATTTATAGTAAGTAACGCTCCTCGGATTCTATGTGGGAGGGCGATTATCGAGAGGAGTGGCTACTATTTCAGTACGGATAATAATGTGGCTATTTTTACACGTTTGTTAGAATAATGCTGATCAACATAACACATAAGTACAAAGGTCAAATATTTCATTCATAAGTGCGCTGTAGACGTTCTTAATGGTGTACTTTGCGAAGGATGCTCTTTTGTGTTCGTTAGTGGGTTACGAGAATATGCGTGAGTGCTGGGTGACCCATAATTTTAGGAAACTTTTTGGTTTATAGGTCGATGTAATAGGTATATACATAGGTTGGAGTTGGACGTTATGACTGAATTGTTTTGGAAGTTGTATTTAGGTACCTACTTGGTAACAACTTCAGGCTTACTGCAAGTAAGCTTAGCTAAGATGATGATAACGCAATTATGGAATTGATGTCCAGCGTACACTGGTTAGAGTTGAGACTAGAATTATCTTAAATGTTAGTAACAAAATTGTTTTACAAGACGTCTGTTTTTTACTAATATTTTTAGGTAAGTATTATGGCGATCCTTTTGCAGCTCAACTATGACGGCATGATATTATATTCACATGTCGCTAGTGTCAATGCGAGATATGGATATGTGTTTATTGGCAAAGCTTATCCGTCTGTGTATACTTAGATACCAACTACAATATTCTAGCTGGTAAATACTGGTCCTTATCGCGTATCTCATATTCAGAATAGATATGAGCGCCGCGCCGGCACAGCGGCGCGCCGTCGTCTCCGTAGATTTTCACGACGTGCCGCCGCCGTTGGAAAGGCCCGGCGCGCCGCCCCGAAGCACTTTACTTGTATAAATCAGTGTTTCGTTTGTTATTGTGTATATTAGGTTTATATTCGATGATGATTGTGGAGGACTGTTTTTTTTGACTGAGATCGCGAATCGGCAAACAAATTCTGAGACAAGAACAATCTTCACGCCACCCGAAACAAGGTTATTTAATTCTTTTTTCTGATGGCCGGAGAAGCGCTCCTTCAGCTTTGCTTCATGTTACAAACGGGAACCTTATCGCGCCGGGCGGCGCGCCGCCGTCGCTGCAGAAAATTTAAATCCACGCCGCCGCCGTCAAAAATCGCCACGGCGGCGCTCATATCTTATTCAGACACACCAATAGTGATTATGCCAACGAGAGTATTCCCCTCGAACATTTACCAGCCTATCAGTGATGCTGAATAGTTCTTAATATCGTGTCACTGACCCAAATCTATGCCGAACCACTTTTTTCCTCGCTACAGTGACTAGGTCGCATTCATAACCGGGCTAACCACCTGCACCATCAATTATTCAGGCTCCAGCCGATTCCATTAGTTTTTTCGGAAGAGAAAAATTATTGCCAAAAACCGTTTTATCCGATGCATGTGAGCATGGAATCGGATCATTAGTATCGGTTTCGGCTGCAGGACTTTTAACTCGATAAAATCGATTGATAAGGATCTCTGCCGACGCCGAATCTATGATGCGGTTGACGACGGTGCCCGCTTGCTTTGACGAAAACGACTCGTCATTTGAAGATTAGAAAATAAAAGTAAGCTTTTTTCCTGAACTTTGAGGAAAGTTAGGAGAAGAATATCATCCTCCACATTTCTGTGCTTTTTGACATTATTCAAGACTGCCCAAGAAGGAGGGTTACTGTTCTTCATCTTCTTTAACCAAATTGGCACGTATTTGGTAATTCCGCGCGGTTTCTATTTACGTGTTTGTAGTATCCGATACATGTGTGACTGTACAAATTCCAATTTTACCTACATAAAATACCTAACACAGTACCCCAGACATTTTCACCAAACTACGAGTTGTTATAATAACCGTCCCTAGCTAGTAAGTACATCTGTTATTGAATACAAGAGGCGTATTGAGAGCGTCATAAATATCAGCCACACGTAACGCCCCGTAGATTAATTACCAACAATGATACTAAAATTAACTGCTGAGTCGAAACGGTGACGTCACAAAATGAAACCCTGTCACAAAACAATTATTTCACGTTTTCATTGAACAATAGGAGTTTGAACACTCGAATATCGTACTGTTTTGTTGATGTATGAATGAAAAACATATTTTCGGTAGGTATTGAAAGTCATTTTGTGTTATTTTAGTACGAAATTAATGTATTGTATTGCTTTTCACACAGGTTTTATTTGGTAACAAGTATTAAATTGTTTTCAACGAAGTTGGGGATAAGTCTGCGACGCTAAAGTGGGACTGAGCGAGTCACATGTACAAGATGCATCAACCCTGATGGGCCAGGATCGTTGGAAGATATCGCTGTCAGCGACAAGAACACCATTGCACCCATAGAATGAAGTTTTTATAAAAAAGTGTGCAACTATTTTTGGTGGACAAGTCATCATCATCTTCCTGCCCTTATCCGCTCCATGGAACATGGAATGTGACTTAAATATAAGTTACTGACGAAATGTGGGAGAACTGAACCACCAGCTCTGCCCAACCATTCAGGGAGAGCAGGCGTGATGTTATCTATATCTAATTATACCTAGACCACTTCACTTTGGCACAAAATCGGTAAAATATATCCAAATCACTCGAGAGGCCGCTTGATAATCAAAACAAAAACAAAAGAAACGTTTATTTTTTTAATTCCAATAAGGGGAGTAAATCGCTGAGATTAGAAGATTTCCTCGAGGGAATCGCCTTAAGGGAATTATTTGTGTATTAAAGTTACGGAAGGAAAAAGATCAAAAGCGGCTTTTCTTTTGTACTTTTATGTGATTAAAAGTATGGAAATATGCAAAACATATTTTGTAGGTAGGATTTTTAAACATCCCGCCTTTGGACTGTAATAAAGTTAAAAATAAAACGCACAATGGGTAGGCTTGGAGTTTTCATGTAAGATCAAGTCGGAAATTAAAAAATCCGCAGGAGAACCAAGGTTGCCGACTAGGCCAGAAGAATTGTCTCGGCACATTGCTTGCAGAACGGATGGCAAATGGAACCGAAGGGTTCTGGAGTGGCGACCGCTTACCGGAAGACCAAGCGTTGGTAATCATCTATCAAGGCGGACTGATAACCTGGTGATAGACGCGGGAACGCGTTCATGTGGCGACATCAGCGGCTGATGTGGCGACGGTCGAAGGCAGGCCTTCCTTTAGCTGGACATAGGTCCAGCTGTGAACGTTATACGATTCAAGATGATGAAGTTACCGTCTATTGACGGACAGACTTCTCATGGCAACCGCGGGTTCAAGACTGTCTTTATAGCTTTATTGTTCTATGAAAACTGGTATGCTTGATGAACACAGGTAGTAAAAGAATTGTTGAATCTTCCGAAAAAACTCCTATTTGTCTTCAATGGACTAAAATGAGCTGATCCTTGGTGTGCTCACTGCCTAAGAATGTATATTAAGGATGGACCACACAGCCTACATGAGGAAGGTCAGGTTAAATCAAGTAAGTAATGTTACAAGCATGTACCTGTTATCTTGTTCGTGGAACAGGGTTATGCCACGACCTTTGTATGAGAAAAGAAGCAGGATCCTATATTAAGTAAATATATTACAGAACACGACATGTTCATTAACCGAGTTACGTAGGCTAAATTTCGTCTATATTTCTGATAAAAAGGAAAGATGGTGGAAACATGTTTTCTGAAGCTTTTTTATCGTCGGTTGCAAAAATCTACTACGACGTGTCTGTCTTGCTTTAAAATCCTAACTAATAGGTATCTAGGTCTTATAAAAGCAAAAGTGAGTTTGATTCGCTGAACCGATTTTGATGAATTTCGATACAGAATGAAAGGCTAATTCAACCGATGACGGCCGTGGGCAAAGACTACTCACATTTTAATGATTAACCCCTGGGTTCAAAAGATATTCCCGCAATATCTACAAAAACTTTAAAGCCAGTAGTTAAAAAGTTATCCGAATGCGAAATACTTCAATGCTGGCAACATTGAATGGATTTGGAAACTTTGCGGCCGCAGAATTGATAAGTCTGGCAAGTCACAAACGATTCCAAAGTGTTCGAAACTTAAAACTGTAGATTGTGGGGGGAGGAGGGATGGGAATGAACGAACCAACGAATCAGAGTGGTCCCAGGTGACGGGAAACCGGAAAATTTACTGCTCTGCTAGAAATGTTAATTAGGTAACAATGCCAGTTTGGAAGCCCTCCAGACCAGTCGTCTAGTACTCTGGAGAATGAAAGAAACTATTTGGATTTTTTTGTATTTTTTGTAGGTTCCTATTTTTATACACAATCGAGCCTATAATATAAGCATTTAGTATTAAACTCGTTGTTAAGAACATTTTTAGAATGTTAGGCACATATTTTAATGTTGAAACAATTTCATTGTTTTAACATAAAAATATATTAATATAGGTAAATTTAAATATATTAATATACCTACATATGTGCGACACATGCGGTTTTATGGTGGAATCTTTTTTTACCTTGTTTGTATGCTAAGTAATAACAATGACACATTCTTAGTCAAAATTCTAGTACAAACCAAAGACTTTTTTCAATCGTTGTTTTCATCGGTTCCTTATTGCGAGGTGCGGGTTTCTGAATTGAGTATTTTGAGTAAAAAACTGCTGAAAGAAATGCTGACACAGATTTTCAGGATAAAGAAAAGTTTGAGAATTACACAATTTCAATTTAATTCAGAAATCGGGGGACTGTGATTAGATTTGATACAATATTCCTTTAACCTATCGTTTATATGCAGGGTCTGTCGGCATAAACATTGGAATGGTCGTGGCTGGTGCGCATGCGCAGTTGCAAATCATATGTAATGATGCGTGTGCGACTGTGCGATCACTTACATTCACAATTGCACACGACTTTTATACTGTAATTTCTACTACTATATTTTTCTTTGTTAATTAAACTGATATGCTTCAAAAACCAAGAATTGCAGAAACAGTCAACATTCTTATTATTTTTTATAACATTGAACATTTGGCTATTTCCAATAATATGTTTAAACATAATATTTTTTAACAAATAAACCTAACTTAAAAACAAAGTAAATCTTAGCGTTAAAAAATTCGTCCTCAACGCTGTCAGCACGTGATGTGCCCAAGAGACTGACGGCATTGCCACGTTGAATGGCAATACTTAGCCTCTGGCAAAGTAAAAGCCAGCTCTTGGGTCACGGGAAGTGTCAACCACTCCTTTCAATTTTTTTTTTGAAAATGCTGTGAGCATAAGGGCCCCCAGGGTTTCAACCCCAAACGGCTCGAAAATATAGTTACCAATAACCTTACTATATTTACGCCTCTTGAGGTTTTCCGCAGCAGCACCAGCACAATACGATGAACTAGGAAGAAGGGATGGCACAAGAGTATCGACACAGGTTCCGTCCCACACTAAAAGCCTACCCCTCTTCCAAGGAAACATAGGCATGCGATATCGTCATGGTATTATGTTTTAAGTACAATAAATGTATGTTTACGAGAGTTAATAAAAAATCGGATGGATACCTACCATCCGATTACCACACAAGTGACACAAGCTACACTTCGCTGAATGCCACAGACTACTGCCATCCTAGAAAGCAAAGTTCCTTCGGGATTGCCTACCGGAGGCTTGAAAAACCTAGTCCAATCTATGAATTAGTTTAAAATATAGTTAGAATTGAGCAATCAAGTTAAAAACGAGTGCGTTTTTAAATACTTTTACATGATTTTACTTTACTTTTACAAGTTCCACAATAGGGAATATGCATGCAATTTTTTATTATCTCTAGTAAACAATTATGAAAGAATTTTTATAATACCTTCATCACTGATGAAGTTATTTAGCTTCAAAGTTGACAATTAGAAAGAGAAGTCCGATACAAACTGTGACGTCAAATACTATGACGCCTATACAGCTGCCATAGAAAACAGCGTTTTGCGAGACGGACAGATATATTTGTTTAAAATGGTTATATCTCGTTTGTGTTTCGGTCAATTCCGATTCTTTTTTCATTGTTAGTATTATATTTTTTATAATTCTAGATAAACTGTAGAGATAATAAAAACAAAGCTCATGCATATTCCCTATTATCAACACTCTATGTGCGTATCTATAGTGATGCCGGGCTCCTTCTATGTGCTGCTGGTAATCTTCCGGGCGGACTGAGTTAGGTAAACAACGCACACTGCCTAATCTTTTCCCAAACAGATTCTAGCCGCCCTTTGTAGATTTCGACACGTTAACATAAAAACGGTATCTACAATATGACGAATTTCCATTGTTTTAAGACGTTACAGTACATAGAAACATTGAATATGATAATTTTTCTCATGCATAAAAAATGTTGGAAGACGCAAACTTCGCAATATTTTGCCGCTTTTATTAAACACCATAAGCTTCAATGTGTGTTGGTAAATTTCGATTGGATCCATCTTATTATTTTTATGATAATATTTTAACAGTGTGTTGAAATGTATTAGGAGAAAAGAAGAACGAATTAAGACTAAAAGAAACGAAACTAGGATAGCAACAAACAGAAATATATCTATAGAGTTGTTTAACATGACTGGGTACTTACTAGGAGCCATGTGTGACAATCTCAAACTCTTAAAATAATAAGCAAATTAAAAATAGTGAAAAATCTATCTTACCTAGACTCTTTAAAAAAAAAACTACTAACTTTTAATAACTTGATGGCTTGTATAAGCGTATCAAGTTTAAAATCGGTTCTTTTATTTTCAAGATTTAGAGCTTGCAAGTTTTAAGGAATACCATGACGAGTAAACGGTCTTAACTGAAGTTGAGTATTTTTTAAACATTTTTAAATTTAGCAGTAAAGTAGGGTTCGACACGTTTTTAACTCAAAATATATACCTACTCAGAAACCACCTTTACTTTTAGAATTTTTTTTAGGGCCGTCTGTCTAACAATAGACACATGTTCTATATTCAAATGAGAGTTCAAAACCAGTTGATTTTTTTTTTCTACCAGCCTGTGTGGTGTTAGGTTCCGTTCAGCTGGTAACCTTACCAGTACAAATGCAATGTTTAAAAGCGAAAATTATTTGCTCATTTAGAATACCAAAAGAACATTAAGTGATATCTTCAACTTTAGTCTGTTTAGTTTTCAATATTCCTAATCATGGGTTAATGTTCGTAATTAAAGCTTAAACTAGTTGATACAGTAAGTACCGTTTGCACCAAACTCTAGTTGCACGTTAGGTACAAGTCTGGCTTGCAACTTGTGCACTCGACTAAACTAAGGTTCAAATGTTTGGTCAATCGCTTGCTACATTGTTTGCCAATTTAGGTACTTAGAGGATGTAAATTGTGTACATTGTTTATCGATTCGGTGCGATGCGGCTTTGTAAGAAGTTAGTTATGTAAATGTTTAGGTCCAATTGCACCAAAAATTTCTTCCGAAGTAGATACTAACACGAGGTGGTTTAATAATAAATATTTAATACATAATGGACCCGTGTTTGCAACTAACTTGGAGTTACTACGACTCTGGCCAAGGTGGCGTTTTAATTAATTAAAATTACAAAAAAAAAGGTGTATAGTAAATAAATTTTGATGAAAATGTTATGAGGAGATTATCACAAGCTGAGATGCTAGTGGTAATACTTTTTAAACGGGTGAAGACCGTCAAGAACAGATTTACGAATAACAGCCTAAAGTTAGATATGTGCAAATCAGTAATTAGTAAGTTTGCATAAAATTACTGCAACTGATTCGAAACTTTTTTTGAAATGTTACGAAAATAGCAATTACAACAATCGACAGGTCAGAATCACCTGGCCAAAATACAAGTAGGCCTAGATACGGTGAATAAATCGACTGTTAAAATCCCGAAGAACGAAGTTTCGGGCAATTTGCTTTATTCAATATCTTTCACTAAATTCCACAGTACGTTTGAGATTGTAAATCGGCTATCGGGATGGCGAGAGTATTTCATTGATAGTTAGTGTTGCAATGATCTTGACTCATTGGTAAGACATTGATACTAAAACAGTGCTTTGGTCTAAGGGTCATTTCAACAGTTACAATACTTTCCGGACGAATGAAAATGACCGATGGACAAACTATTTTGTATACAACTATCAAGTTGTCATTTTTATTCCTTAGGTTAACTAACCATTTTTAAAAGTCTGCCCTAATTGAGATAAAGATTCGACTTTGAATTTGATAGTTACCTGTTGGGTTCGTTTGCTCTCCTTCCTGGGTGGAGGCGGCAGTAGCTCCAGATTCTTTGGTCTCTCCTCACGACCTCCCACTGCTCCCTCCTCCACTATCGCCTTCGTCGTAGACGAGGCCGCCTCGGAGGCACCGCACTCAGAAGCCGCTTCTGTTGATCAGACATCACTAACTTCTAATAACAATTCCTGAAAATGGATCCCATTTTCCGAAGCCAGCCGGGCGTTACCAAGACATTTTAATTGATTAAGCAAACGGCAGACGGGTTATATGAAATATTATTTCGTTAGCGGTAACGTTTATTGGACCATAATAAAGTGATTTATTAAACACTGTGTTTACTGGAAGATACGTTTTCTGCATAGTTCTGAGTCAACATTCTTTTCTTGGCACTGCAGTGCGACACGCTTCCAGTGCGCTGTGTCCACCGGTGTCACCTGTTTGCATGCAACCGACAATATGTGGAGAAAAAACAACGAGACGAATGTTTACGATTCTTGCATGTTACCACAAATTACGTGCAGCGATTGAAACGACACGGTTGTCATAGAATCGTAAAAGTAGATTCACACAATGAAGTTGTTCAATAAATTAATAGCCGATGAAAATTAAAAGCAGAATCAACATTGTAAGCGTAGGTATGTATTCGAGATGGGACAAAATGTGTAATGTCTGTTAAACCGCGATGACCAGTCAGAGTAAGTACTTTATGTAGATTAAGGTAAAGCCAGTAAAATTATGACGTTGCTCGTTAAACCAGCTGTTACCAACCCGTTACGTCGGATGTCATAAAACGATACCTACATAAAAGCTAATTATAAGCTGCCCGCAGAAACAGCGAAAAAAGAATAAGTGACGTCATCGAGTGTGATACAAGTTGCTCTGTCAAATTACGTTGTTCTCACAAAACCGTGACGAGAGCACGAAAAAGATTCACGAAGAAGAGGCGTAAATAATGTAATGTATGTAATTCCGGCTCTCGCCTTAGTCTCGGTAGTACTTCCAGAAATGGCATCATTTATGAATGAATAGTTGCGACACATGAGCGATGAGATGACAAATTTTGTAGGTAAATAAAATTATATTTAAGCCCGCCCACTGGGAAATAATATAATAAAGCGAACTGATGCCTTGTTGGCACAAACCTCTCGACTTTACGACTTCCCGCTTATGAGCAACGTCGCTGCGGGAACGAAACCTAACTGTACTCTACCACAGCGTGTTTTATTTGTTACCTCTACAAACTAAAGGAAATATGGATGCATAACGAAACCAATCGAATAACACAAGCCTTGTTTATAAAGAAATCTTTACTTGAATGAAAATTGATTAATGAAATATCTATCATCAATTTTATCTCGCTTTCAAATGTTATGGATAATTGTGTCACTATTTAGAAAAGTTACTTCTAACCACCGTAAATTACCATCCAATAAAGATTTTTATAATTAAGTTATTTTTCTTATAATAATTTTTTGAATATGAAAGTACATATATAATTCCGTCTGACGTCTTTATAATTCTTATAAAATATGTACACTCACATAAATAAACATTCTGGACGCGTAATTTATTTAAGTGACACATTATATTTTATTCGCTTTGCAAAAAATTATGTTGTGTCTATTGATAAAGTCGCTATCTGGCTTAGAAAAATTATCTCGCCACGATTAAAATCGCGAAGCAAAGGCTTTATAAATGGGAAGACAATCTGTCGCGAGCTGCGAAAACATTAGTAGATCGACCAAGAGATGTTCAGAGTTATAATTAAATTCTCCATTTCATGTGCGCAGAGACGTCAAGTAAATCAAATTAATTGCACTCCACTGTAAAGGGGCCATCGTGTCATACCGTTCACGTGTATTGTTGAACACTTAAGTGCAAAATGTGTGGGTCATTGTCTGGTATATCAAGATGAGGCCCTTGGTTGTCGTTGGTATATCAAACCTTTAGAGGCGGCGATGTCGCTGCCGCTGGCAACGGGCTCGTCCGGGGCGGTCGACGTAGAGGGAGCTGGCTGCTCAGGAGAATTGATCTGCATCTTGTGGCACACCTCGAACGCTTGGCCAACCGTGCGGACGATCCTCATTGCTTGACTCTGAGAAAAAAAATACGTTTACTAAATGTTCTGGTTTCTCTCAAGGATCATTTATCACTAGTCTAGTTAGAATAAGCCCCACATTTTAGACTCAAGTGGCAACCAGACAGCAAGCTATTTAGAGTGTATTATATTTTGTGTAAGACGTAATATCCATCTCGAAAATTGAGGTAGGCTCACCTGCTACCACCTTGGGACTAATACGGTCAAAGACAAACGACCTCTGCTATCCACCGAGCCTTTTAGTCAATATTTTAAGTCCAACTTTCTAATATTTCAAAATAAATGTGCGATCAAGCCTAATTCTGAACATCAAGTACCATTGGAATCGGCTTGTTTAAGTACTATTTAGCTGTGTGGATGGCTTGCACTCGAGTGGTATCAAGCACCGAATGTGAGCGTTTATTGAATTATTCCCCTTAAATACGTTTACACATTAAGGGCATGATACGACTGTGATCACGAGATTGATATTGTGTATTTTCGTACTCAATGTACACAATACACATTGTCTCATCACTTAATTAGATTGTAACGAAGAACGAACAGATGGCTCAACGTAATGAAGAATAGGAAAAATGTCGTGTTTATGAAAGAAAGCAAAATAACAGGAAGAAAGGGATTCTGTTCATAATAAGATATGTTTGAACAAGATACAACAGAACAATGCTGTCATTTTGCTAATACATGTGGAGTTAATACTGCTTCAAGGAGTTGTTTATTTGCCGTTTTTATGATCCATTACGTTTAGCTCTCCGCCCTATCGTAGTTTGCACAGTTGTTTTTCATCGGTAAGGGCAACTTGTCTTTGCTTCAATTTCTGCGTCGTCGCCAACGTAATCCTTCTTCTTCAGAATCTGTTTCGTAACGTTTATAAAACATTCAACCAGTTTTGTTTTGACACTGGTTTTGGTTTGATGTAGGTATTCTTCGACCCTTCGGGGAAAACTGGCCTGATGTTACGTTACAGTTTTGACCATAAGAACACTTTTTTTTTTGTTTGTGTATCCCAAATTTTCAGCAACTTCTGTAGTGAGGTATGAACCCCTTCGATTGTTAATAAGTTTTCTGTATGTAGTTCTCTTTCCTGAAACTAAAGTTCAAGGGTCGCCAATCTTTTTTTTTAATTATCCTTGATTGCTTCGTAATTGACCACAATCTCACCTGATGGAAAGCGATGATGTGATCGACGATGAAGCACGCTTGCCTAGAAGTAACCTATTCACTCTCAACTTAAGGACCCCCAGGTTATAGCTATCAAGATGCCGGCAGGGAATTCCAATCCTTAGGTGTACGCACAATGAGAGTATTTTCTAACATTTCAACTCTGACTGTTATTATGTATGTTCGTATACAAGTTTTTCTTTCTATTCTTCTGCAGTGGTGTTAAAATATTATCAACGTAAGCTACTCGTTAGACTCGGACGTGATATTCTGGCGTTTAGCAGTTCTCGCAACAATGTCGTCGGTTATGTTATACAGCTGTCGTAGATCGCAGTCGACGACGAACAATTTAATCAATGTCAAGGTATTAAAACAGAGGGTTCCGCTACTACAAATTTAGTGTAGTTCAAGTTTGTCTAGAATATTACGAGTTGTGTGTCCAAACCCATTAAGTAATAGTTTAGCGCAGACAGAACTGTGCCGCAAGTTTGTGTAACTTGCTCAAGTGCTTGGTTACAATATACGAGTATGTGGGACAGACCGACTTCTAGCTTTAGTTTATTTGGGTGAAAGAAAACTGTCTGAAAGTAAAAGCTGAGTTTGAGAGCGTTGAACCCTAGAGCACAAACGAAATCGTCGGTATAACTACACAATGGAAATAAAAGGGTACAACTGCGAATGATACTTTACAAAAGGGAGATAAAAGGTCCGGGCGTGGAACAAGCGTGGGAGATGACATGTGTTTAATTAATGCTTCTCTCATTCAGCCGACGTAACGGATGGAACAGATTATTCAGGTTCAACGCTTATGTTTGAAACCAAAGAGTCGCCGTGGAATTGAAACAAAATTTGTTACTTCGCAAACATTACCGTACAGCCATGTTTCAAACCGGCAGAGATATAATTCATAACCCAATCATCCGAGGTAAATGAAAACACAGGTAGACAAAAAACCCATATCTGCTTATCTACGATTCATATTTATGAGTAAACAATTTTTACAGCTGTCATGAAAGCATAGGGACAGTAATTGAGCCTGAATAAATGTTTGACTGGGATGATGATTTGAAGGTCGTCAATTTGTGTTGGATATCCTGAATACGAATTGGTCAAGTTCTACGAGTACAATACAATAAATCCATTTTTTGTTGTTGTAAACAGATACAATTAAGAAAATAAGGAACCAGGCAATTTTAGTCCACGAACTTCATACTAAAATACACTCTCAAAAAAGAACAAAAATCAAACTGTTTCCTACTTTTTCGAGTTTTGTGTGCTGTAAATATAACAGCTGATTTGTTTTGCTTTTTCGGGAGTTAATTTTTTAATAATTCGTGTCTTTGATTGAAACTTAATGTCCGTAAAAAACATGACTGGTCACTGAAAAGTAACTCGTTAACATACATTTAATGAAACCACAGACTGGTTTCATAATTACTACAATTCGATTTAAACGTGGAAAGCACAATGCATAAACAATTAAACATTTGTTTACTACCTACTAATTGTAACTTAAATGGAATATTTTTTGGCAATATGGAAATTAGGAAGTTCAATTACAAGGTTAATTTCCTCTCCTCGTGTTTCGACATTATAGTGCAGCTGCAGGAGGAAAGCAATTATAAGTTATGGAACTAAATACCATCAGTTTTAAGCTCTGCTACGGCTGGGGGTAATGACTGTAAGCATGTTTATGTTTTATAGTCATTTTCCTCAGCCGTGCGTTTACACGTATCCTAGCTACTCAGCGGATCGCTGACTGAGTGAAGTGATCATGAAATAAGCTGTCGATCCATACAATCCAAGATGGAATGACATCACCCAAGCCTTTCACTTCGACATGTTTATAGTCGGTCGACTCTGTAAACATGTCGAAGTGAAGGCTTGGGTACAGTGATCACGAAGTAAGCTGTAATCCAAGATGTCACGTGATCACTAAGTGAGCTGTCTTTCCATCTTGATTATATGAATTGACAGCTCACCTCGTAATCACTTCACCCAAGCCTTCACTTCGACATGTTTATTGTATCGACCGTCTGATTCGCACTGCAGGTACAATCACCGTCACATCACTATCACTAGGTACATTATCATAAAACGCGAGCACTTTCTATCGGTTTGTACGCGATAAACTCAAATCTGCCGAACTTATTCTACCAATAGACGGAGTGGTTAATGGGGGAGCTTTAGGTGTATTATTCATTAAGGCGTTCCTTGTGTAAATTGGCTGAAGTATCACGATGTTTGTTGAAGATGCTTAAAAAAAACATAACGATTCGCTTACATAATTATATGCTCAGCTACCCGCGCGAAGCCGGGGATGGGTTGCAAGTTTATAATAAAGAATGGATCCAGAATATGTTGTTTAAAATTTTATAACATTGAACCACTATTTCTGTTCAGTAGACTAACCAACACACATGAAGTCATATTTTGAAACGTTTATCGCGCATTTGCCATCTAATATTGTACATGTAATGTAGATAGATAATTCAATTTCATATAAATTTAGTATTAAATTATGACTGAAATTTTGGAACATCTGAATGTGCTAATGAATTGGAATCTTTATAATAAGTGTAGGTAATGGAGTGGACACTAGACAGAGTTCGATGGCTGGCAGTGCTTGGCGCGGCGCCAGGGATTCATACGATATGACGCCTCTCCTACATTTCGAGAAAGAGATACGACAACACTATTTGTCACGCCTCACGATTCTACATAAATTGACGCTAATATGACATTACGTACTAGGAAACAAAAAACATGCTCGTTTTTACACAGAAACTAATTAATTTACTTTGAACGTCTAAAAAGCTTTACGACCAATCTTGATTCTGCGGCCGAATCGCGGCTCGTTGTCCTTTTTATAAAACTTCGTAAATACACCTTTGTGAGCGGAAAATATAAAACCTCAGCAAAGAAAAATAAATCTGTTTCGCGAGAAGTTTTTCATGTTACCTTCATGCACGCACGGAGGCTGTAGAAACTTCACGGGGCTTAGGAGCCCGATAGAAACTAATAATTCAAGTTCCTTAATATCCATAATAAAATAAATAGCCGTTCAAGGCCCGTTTGTGTGAATAATGGCAAAGTTTGACACTGATCGATGATTGAAACGCCCAATATTTGTACGCGGATTACTGATGGATCACTGAAGCGGGTATTAGCTACCTGCTCTGAAACATTAAGCTACTCACTTTTAAGATTCGTCTTTAAATTATTATTATTAGGTCTTGAGACGCAATTTAAAATTAAAAAGCTGATTTTTTTCATGAAGTTCGTCAAGAAAGTTGTAATTTGGTAATGTTTCGTCGGCGAGCTCAATCGAGAATTTTATGATGAGTAATTACATTTTGGTTGACCGATGTGGAGACACGACAGGTTTTTATTACTTTATCAAATATTTATAAGATCCAATTTATGGTTTCAAGAACATCGTCTGCGTCGAGAAACTTTCCTCGAACGATCCTTTAAAAATTATAACTTTTGCGTGCAGAATATCAATAATGCGTCACCGGGGCGTGATCGAGCAGGTGGGATAGATGGATAAAATGGCAAAAAAAGAAGTTATGCCAAAAGGAGACATGGCAACAGTAACATCTGTTGCAGAAAGGTAACTCGTGGTTTCTAATTTAAAAAAAATAAAAACAAGGACATACTTTTAAGCTCTTAATGATTATATTAAGTATTCTTATAGTGTACATTACAAGAACGAGTATTCTATATCCATCTACTAACAGCTCTCGGAGACGATTCCGCCTCAACCTTTTGACAGCTGGCGGCGTATAAGAACTATTTTTAGAAAAAATTGGGACAAAAATTGGTGAGGCCAAGACAATGACCTTTATGCCGATCATAATTTTTGGCTACCTCACTGTCGTATACACGTCAGTGGTCTATTTTTGCGAGGCGTCGTCACTGTGGCTGGAGTGAAGTCAAAGAAAAGCGGTTAGTTTAGGATAAAAGCTTTCGTACGTGCCGACGCCGCGGACGACGCTTGCTCTCAATAAAAGCGCAGCCCCGTGTTGACGACTCCTGCAGCACAAAGCTAATAAATTACGATCATTTTCATGGAGAGACAAAAACTAGCTAGGATTTGTGATATAGGAAACTCCGTCAGGTGATTTTGGCATTAACGAATGTCAATTAGTACTAATTATGAAGTACGCTACAGAAAGGTTTATTTATTAATGGTCTCGCGTTTGACCATAATATTTATGTGATTATGTGATCGATTATGGAACACGCTTGCCTAGAAGTAACATTTGTAATTTTGTACACAAAAACACTAATAGAAAAAAAATAATGATTTTATAGGGTTTTTATTTATTTTTTGTGTTATTTTTGTTTTATACATTTTTTACAAGTTGACATGTACAATTTTTCCTATGAATTAATTTATAAGAAATAAATGAATGATCAATTCCTCAATATATTGAATATTAGAATGTTACTTTTCCAGAGCCCCAGGTGATCCTGGCAAGGGTGTATTGAATGTCGAATCATCGATACATGTCCCAGCACCAAGTGTTACCAAATTATTTATTTCCCTAAACCTGACGTCAAAGGGCTACGTACTAGCATTTTTTTGCATTATATAATTTCTTTTAAAACGATAGACGACGCAATAAAATTTATTAATGTGTCGTTCAACATTATTTTTTAACGTCATCTTGTACGCAAATAATGTTTTTGCTATGAGCCAAAAAATTACTGATTTCATTTCGCTTAGATGAATTCAGTGAAGTCGTTATTTTAGCACAAAAGAGTTGGTGTATATATACAAATAGTATTTCATGCATATTAATAAATTGCTCCATTAAAATTGGCTGAACATTAACAAGAGATAATAAAGTAACTTCGATGTAAACACTGAAATTGGCCTTTTGTTTCTAACAATAATTTTGCACGAATTGTTTGTTAAACATCATAATTATAATGTATGTTTACCATTTATTACCGAGCTTACAACTGAGAGCATCCATGTAGTTTTACTGAGTGAGATGTGAACTGTGACCGGGTGAAGGAAAACGGTGTTCAGTAGACCGATAGACCATTTCGATATTTTATGACGTCATTAATATATAGGTAGGCCGAGATGAGACTGACTCAGGACTAAAAGCGATGCCCGCGAGGCCCTATACCTACTGCGGTTGGAGACACAGCTAGAGGGTTGATTAAATAGATTACGTCCATTAGAGACAAGGAAGAGTAATAGACGTGACATTCTGGCAGACTTTGTTTTTCAAGAAAATTTTACCTCTTATTTTTTTTTCTACTATACTTATTGAGAACGCTTCTCCTAAAAATCTTGATAGCTGATTCATTTATACCGCATCGCGATGTACTTATGTTTTGGTATAATTATTATTACAATTAGCAAATCTCTGTACATTGTATGCTTCATTTCACTCCATTAGCACTTGTATGTATGTTGATTTAGAACGTAAACTAAACGCACCGAGAGAATTAATGATAGCGAGACTATGTTTTAGTTACTATTCCAGTGCGTAATTTACACGTTGGCGGCGGCAGTTCCAAAATATCTACGTGTATAAGTTTACAAAAGTTTTCTAAATAATAAATGGAGTCGACGACGGAAGTATCGCCCTTGACGTAAGTCTACGCAACGGCAAAATAATACGCAGATAAATGTCACTGGAGACTTCGATTTACAAGAAATCGGCACTTCCGTGAGCGCGGTCCTTGGCCACGCCGGCGGACGCCATCAAAATAAACATCAAACAGTAGCGCCGACACAGCACAGGCGCCGCGCCACCCGCGGCCCGCTCTGCTATTGTTACAGCGTTCGCGTGTTACACCATCTCCGTGTGTTTCTTGG
The DNA here is from genome assembly GCA_002192655.3 of Mamestra configurata. Classification (NCBI taxonomy): domain Eukaryota; kingdom Metazoa; phylum Arthropoda; class Insecta; order Lepidoptera; family Noctuidae; genus Mamestra; species Mamestra configurata. The sequence continues at coordinate 302,331 of NDFZ01005260.1, read as the reverse complement.
CCATCAATATAAGGGTACCAATTAGTCTGCTTTGACGTAATTGCACTGTTTGTGCCTCCAACAAACTATTCCTAGTTAACTATCATCCACACAACAGACCACTGTCCAGTGTTCAGTATCGTGAAGTCATCGCACATTACGACTTAACAACCGACTTGACAAGCGGACGTCTCTACTCAGTTTTTACCAAAGTCTAAATGCAACGGAACGTTTTCATATTTCTTGTTTTTGACATGTGACGGAATAAATAAACAGAATTACTTTTCTCAGAAGGTGGGTTCCAGATAATAATCAAAACTGAACCATATTTCAATAAGATAGACGTATTTCATTCTTGGCTTTTACAAACAAATATGTTTTTAAATTAACTTATCATGGAAAAGATCACATACCTCTAAATCCGAGTCTAGTCCGTCTAAACTTGAAGATTTTGGTTCAGATCTTAGTGACAATCTATTAGGCCTTCTGGAGAGACTATTAACACCCATTAGCTTATTAGACCGGCCGAGGGTTGCGCTGCCCCCACTGATGATCTCAGGTTCACGAAACGACAGTTTCTTCCTAGGCCGTTCACTAACATCCTGCATTTGGACGTCTGGATTCAGTCTTTCATTAACGGGTATCAGTAGCCGTGACTGTACACAGACTTCTTCTGCGGAATCAAATTGCCGGTGCAGTGGTGACGGCTCTTTTGGAAAACCTCCGATGTGGTAGTCCTCTAACTCCTTGTCATATCTCTTATTAGCTCCCACTGATAACGGTCTAGGTCTCAAACCACCCGAGTATGAATCGCGAGAATGGACATCTTCTATTCTACTTCTGTGTTTGTTTTTCCGAACTTCACTAAACTCAGGCTCAGATCGGCTGGGTTTGAGTCTGTCGTGATTCTTTTTGTCTTTGGGATCTTGTTTGGGTAACTTTGGCCTCTGCTGCTGCGACTCATGTTTTGGTTTGAGTGCTCCTCCTAACGAGAAGAGAGTGCTTCGCGCTTTCAGTAACACTTCAGTCGGCAAGTTCTTCAATGGGTGCTCGTTTTTCCTTTGTTTACTATGGTCCCTGTGGTTAGACATTGTATCTGAATCACTGTTAATCGGGCACACTTGTATTTCTTTTAATCACGACACACACACATTTTTCATCATAATGCGCGCGTCCGTGCGCCTTGGTACGAAACAACTGAAGTGGCGAAGGCATGGCTTGCGCGTGCGTCGCGCGTCGCTCCATCTACCACAAATAAACATATTCGCGTGTTTCTAAGCGCTAAACTCCTCAGCGCGAGAGTGATCGGGAAAACTCTTGTTGATAACACTTGACATTTGCAAGAAGTTTTTATTTTCATTCGCTTCACACATTCGTATTTAAATTAGAAGGAAAAGTATAAATCACAGCCCTAAATTGTGAAGTTGGCAGGTTACGACGTAAGGAATGGACTTGATAAAATTTATAAAGACTTTAGTTCAGCACAAGTTGTTATTAATAGCAGCACCATATTATTTTATTACCCTCGAGCTACTTTATCGTTGGCAAATGTTATTCGACTGAGTGTTAATGTAATGTATGACAAATGGTGTATTGAGAATCGATGAAACGAGAAAGCGCGAGGATTTTCATTTTATGAACATATTCTCGTCCGTCTAACGCTAACTGGAAAGTTTGCTATTGTTCTACATGTTACATTAAGAAAAGTTCCCGTTTCTCAACATTCTTATCATCATTTATCAAACAGATTTAGTGGAACCGAGAGGTGGGAGCTATTTCTTGGAACTGAAGGCACTTTATCAATTCGAGTTTTGTAAGATCAATAGCACAATTACAAAGTGTTATATTGACATGATTTTGTTTACGTTCAAAGCGGATTCATGGTAAGGAATGAGATTTTGTGGCCCTTTTCATTATTTTCGTATCGTTTGCTAAATAAGTGGATAGATTTAGATGGGGAGACATGAAGTGCTTCTGGTTGCTGTTCCGAGGATCAAACATCAACCAAAATTATTAAACTTGTTTGTTTGCGGTTATATAGAGCGAGGACACGTGCGAGTTTTTACTGCTACTGAACGTACAACTGAGCCATAATCGTATTACGGACTGTAATAAAATACTCTCAATCAATTGATGTAATTAAAAAGCGGCCGCAAACGATTCAGCGCAAACAACTTAGTTACTTCTTGAATATTTATGGGCTGCGGGAGCGAGTGATCGAGACGGTAATTGATTATAAAAGTCAGCTAGCTTGTGGACGCGAAGATTTATACTCACTATAAAACGAAGGTTTGCGTACAACATCCAGAATTAGATAGGTAATGCTAGCAATAACCTATTACGATTGGCAATGTCGTCATCTTTGCGAAGTGCGATGTAATTATGTGATAAATTCACCGTGTCAAATTAATAAAATAATGTAGAACAACTAGGTTAACGGGTTGGTCTAGCAGAGCAAGCGTAGTATCTTGGGTTTCCAAGATATCGGTCGGACTAAGTGTTACTGGATTTTTCGATTGGGAATTTCTAAGTCCCAGCCTCCAGGCTATATTTGTGCTCGGTTGATAGGCTCAGCCCAATTCCTTGGAAGTCCTGGGCCTTAAATAGACTTAACTCTAGCAAAACAAAGGTGTACTATTGGTACGTCTCTATCTAACCCTTTGAAGAATGCTGGCGTGGTTGTAAACGAAGTGCAAAGGGGCAGGTATAGCACAAGCTTCTTCAAGATTCATAGCCACACTCGCACAAACCAGAGTTTGCTTTTAATTCTGAGTTTGTTACAAACCCGGGGCCATCATATGAAATATTTGTTATTAACCTTGTATTAGCAACTAACTCTGAGTTAATAAGATAACTGGTTTATGCAAACGAGCCTTAAAAAATGTACGAAAAAGTGGTGTTAGGTTAATTGATTGATTTAAAGAAAGAAAATAAACTGATGCTGCCATAGATCGAATATATCGAGGCGATGTGTATTGTTTGTTCACACGTACGAGCCAGACTTTTGATGTAGAGGTTTTTACGTCATTACACTATTATTTATTACGGAAGGTCGTCGCTAATTTTGTGTGAGTAAAATTAGAATCTTAGGCAGGTGTGTAGTTACTACTCTAATGTGTATAGATTAAGTTGCTACCTCCGCTTCTACTTTTGTTTATTAATTTTGGTGCTACTTAGTTCATAATAATAGCCCCACGGTTCGATCTTCGAGTTAAGCAACGCTTGCCGAGATCGGCTCAGCGATGGGAGATCCAATATATACCGATACACACTGCCTCGGAAAGCATGTTAAGCAATTGGTCCATCTTGGCATATGTAGATCTTTTATAGTCGTTACGGGTAGTGAGAGTAAAAAAGATCTGACACCACTCTTGCAAAGGGGTACTGTGTTGCCCAGTTGTGTGGCTGTGGAGGTGAGATAGGCAGTCGCTCCCCTCTAAATACTGGTATTCAGCTGCATCTGGTTAGACTGTAAGCCAACCCAACGTAGTTAACGTACATTCGCGCTGTTTACGTTTAACCTTTTGAACGCCAGAGCATAAACGCATCGGCGTGCCCCCGACGCCAAGCCACAGCTTCACCGTACTTTTTGTCACATATTTGTGACGTTTGGCGTACAGGGCACGCGCTTGCTTGTCATGTATACGTGACAGTGGCGTTCAAAAGGTTAAGGAGTTACGTTGCGCGCATTCATAGTGTGATGTGATATGACATTCTGCTGTAGGGAAATGCCGCCGATATTCAGACAATATTGTCTTACTAAAACAAAGTTTCGTTTCTACGATTTATCAGATTTTTTTGCTTAGTCAAGTAGCGGAACATAGGGTAAAGGGAGCTTAGGGCTTTCCGACAGGGAAAGGTTAGGTTCGAATGGTATGACGGGAGCTAGAGTGAGCGAGCGAACCGAGCGAACTTAGCTCCCGTCATGCCATTCATGTTAGGTTCATTTAAACCCTGCAGACAGAAAAAGGAACACCGCACAGCAGGCCTACGTTGTCGTAGAGGTTAGAATGTTGAAATTGAATTTCGTTACCTACTTGCCATTCCACAATTTCTATGAAATTTTGATGCGTACAATTCAGTTGACAATTTATCGAGAGTTTACAATCTCTCAAGATATTTTATAATCTTACGGAGTTTGCCATTTTCCGGTCACATACATAATTTAAAAAAACTAAGCGAATTGAGAACCTCCTCCTTTTTTGAAGTCGGATGAGGCCTCATTTTCCGTATCAGAATAATTTTTTGGCAAAAAAAGAATATTTTAACCAATTTTTATACAGCGACTGCTTCTTGTTTAATCAGTGATCGAACGAATTTCAACGCAGATTAATCTTTGAAATTGTATACCCCTTATAAATGTCGTGGGTAGTTAATCAAAAAGAATGATTGTGCTGACGTAAGCGTAGGGAACGTTAAATTTATGTAATGGGATTTACATCCATCCAACTGTATTTAATGCATTTTTGATAAATGATTCGATAATTCATGTGACGACCATTCCATTTGTTACGATCCTCATAGTTTGTAGCCTTTTCGCAAGAACGTCGGGTTAGTCTAATTGAATTGTGCTGAATACCAGTGTCAGTATCACTTAAGGGTTTAATATAATCATGCTGTCTACTTTTGTTTATATTTTCAATCTCATATATCTCGTAAAAGTTATATTACCATACTAGTTTTTGCTCGTTTCCGTAGGAATTTTGGAAAATCCCATTTTAGTTCTCCCCAAAGAACGTACTTGCCAAATTTCAGCTTTCTACGACCAGCAGTTTCAGCTGTGCGTTGTCTGTCAGTCACTCGGTAACGGAAGAGTTTTATATATTATGTCGTGGCCAGATCATAGAATTGATCATTCATGATGTGGCCAACCATTTCATGTAATGGTTCTATTTCATAAAATGCAAAATATCCGCTGCCCACATCATGATATAGTCTGGCCAGATCAATGATAACGGTGTTTAATGATATCAACAGCTACGCATGATATGGTTAAACATTAGTGATCATATCATAAAATAGTTACATTATGGGTGGCCAGTACTATGGGTGCAAGAGCGAGCGGAGCGAGCTCGGGACTTGGGGCAACCCGACTCGGACAGCTTATGTTAGGTTCGTGGTTATTTTTTTTCAAACCACTCGGAATTATGAGCCCCGCGGAGCGGGGCTCCGACGAACGTCCGCCTAAGTTACGTTTGAAATTGTCATTTCATGATGTGGTCAACCATTTTATGATATGGCCAAACGTGGATTGAAATATCGTTAAACGTTGACGATATTGTCAGCTGGCCATAAATTGATTTACCAAGCCTGAGAAGACAATGTATTTTCCAGAACAGCACTCTCCTGTTTGTAAACACTAAAGTTTCAGCCGTAAGGCGTCGTCTTAAACGATCATCGCGCGAATACGCGAATGTCGATTAATTTGTACGGTTAAACCTAATGGTGCCCTCGGTCTTGACGACGCGATCGGGTTTGCCGTGCAAATGAACGCGACGATCGCGTATGAGCGCGACGATCGCGTATGAGAGCGACGATCGCTTTTTTGAATTATAGGTCGCGTTATTTAAGTCGCGGAATTTACGTTCTATTCAGTTTCATGCTAAAGTCCACACAAACAGGAGACGTAAGCTCAAACGTGTTTTACACTTGTACTACGCCAGATTTTCAAATTAAAAGACTTTCATAAAGAGGTCGACAAAGCAGAGATACTTTATTACGGACCTTAGTGATCGAGAGAAAAGAAAAAAAAACGCTCAATGAATTGCCTCGAAAGTCTAATTACTAGGTATTTCTAACGCACCTTTGGAATCATTTACTTTATATCTTTTTCTGGTTAGCTTTATTCAGGCCATACGTCAGTGTCAGCTTTGCCATGGATTTAGCAGAATTACGTTTCGTGTACATTCCCGTCTAATGTGTGGTAATTGAGTTAGTAACAGATAGTTTGGTATTAGAGGAATACATATGTTGCTACTGTTCTTGGAAGCTGTGGGCATAGTTCCCTTGCGCGATAACGCTGATGCCCATGACAGTTGTATAACTGTCACGGTTTATGGTGTCAGAAGCCACGTCGTACTTCTCCTCCTTATTACTAAGCATAAAGCTTTATAACTACGTCGCTGATGATGATATTTTAGAAATATTTCAAAATTTGTTACTAAAGCTATTTATTAATTATATATAAGTAATAAATAGCTCAGTAAATTAAAGTTTTATATATGTATATTCCTAATTACTTGCCATCAAAGAGAACAGAATGTTGCCTGATACACGTTTAATGTATAACATATTATTATATACTCGTATATAAACTACACATTTATTCAAGCAGTCTGGTTGTCTCAAGGCACAAATTACGCCATCATATTGATCGTAAGTCGTCCATTATAAGTACACTAGAACTATGGTAGGCGCCAAATAAGTTTGCAATAATGGTCATTGACCCACATACATTCATTGACATTCTTTATTTAAAAAACAGAAATTAAGATATAAAGTAGCCCTTAATCTACTAGTAAAAAATCCTAACCTAATTTTATTTTTTGGTTACCTATGAAGAGATATTAGGGAAAGGTCAATACTTTATTGCTAACTAGTGGTCCCGGCGAACTAAGTACCGCCTCAGAATACATTTTTGCCGTGTTTTGTTTTTGTCCTGTATCAGAATCAGAAATGGCGTTGTAAGTATTCGAAAATGATTTTGGTATATTTTTTGTTTCTTTAATTTTTCCAATGTTTTAATAGTTGTTGTTTATTCTATTTGGGGCAAATCCAACAAACCAAAGATCTTCAAAATCGGACCAGTCGTTCTTGAGTTATAAATGGTGTAACTAACCCGACTTTGTTTTATATATTTAGATTTATCTGGCGCCTACCATAGGCACAATCCATACTAATATTGGAAAAACGAAAGTACCTCTGTCTATATGTCTATTTGTTACCTCTTCTCGTCTAAACGGCTGAACGGATTTTTGATGATTTGGCACACGTGTACCATATCCTGGATCCTCATCCAGGAGATGGTCTTCCAAGGGAATAATAATAATATCCCTTGGGATAATTTTCGGCTTCCAAACGGGCGAACCCTTTGGCAGAAGTTATTGGCCTATAAACTTAAATTAAACTATTTTTTTCAATGACAGCCAACGCTTGTCCTCGACTGCTGCGTCTAGGGTCAAGAAATTTTGCACAAGAGTTCCTTATGTAATGAATGAGTACTACGGAAGGATTGACAACGTTTTGACACCTAAAGGTTGCAAATAAGGGATGAATGTTTCTACGAAACTTTTGACTGACGGGTAGTCCTATTGGACACATGGCTTGTTGGAGTATAACTTAATTTGTTGCTTCATTTCTCTTACTCTTTCTAACTCTCTTACTTCTATGCCCAGACCGTCCGTCTGCCTGTACAATTTCAACCGTCTACCTACAGCTGAAATTTTCACTAAGTGTGAATTTCTATTGCCGCATTAACAATAACTTATAAAGACATACAAACATGATTTTTCGGTTTATGGCACGGCACCCTTCGTATGCGAGTTCGACTCGCACTTGGCTGTTTTTTTTCCTAACTCTTACACGTGGATATGCCTTTTACCTTCATTAAACAGTAATCTAGCGTCGGAGCGCGGCTAAGTGCAGTCATGTGACGCCACAAAGGAAAATGAATTTCACCGTGAAGATGACGGGACTCATGCAATATTGCATAGTTATCAGAATGCATTAGGTACTAAGAATGCTAATAAAACGTTTCGTAAAGGTTACTTACCTTTGCTTACGTTAGGTACAGAGCTTTTAGGGTGCGTTACTCGGGATTTTTTCGGTACTATAGTTTCTATATGCTCCATATATTCTACATTGCTCTCTCTGCATTTTGTATTTTTTAAACTAAATTACTCCTGTAATCCCTAGTTTCTTTGAGTTTGTCCATATCGCTCTATGTTCATTGCAAAACATTTCGCCAAATTGACGCTTACCGTAAATTTCTTGATATTTTGTGACATCAGAGTCGATCAGTATTGCTTATAATTGATCAATTTTCATTGCCCGTGTAACCTTTTGTTAAGTAAAATATTTAAGCCGGATCGACAGGATCGAAAGGTTCTGGAGTGGCACATGTTTCTGCACATGCAGTAGCTGCCCTAGCACAGCCTGATGTGCTTAGAAAATGGGATGGCACATAGGTGTCGCCACGTGTTGCATCCTACACCAAAGGCTTACCCAACTTCCAAGGCATTATGGTCATCCCATCTGGCCTCTTCCCACCGCCACGTCCACCAATGTCCATGTCCAACCACTCGGTTCGAAAACAGTTGGGATCCCGGCGATGACGAGAGCCCGATGGATGATATCATTAATGCTGGCGTGCCGTGCTATCCGACTCACGCTTCTACTGCAGGATAGGCCATGGTGTCCGAGGCAAGAAAGCATATGCGGCCGACCATATTCATTTTTGTATTACGCAGATAGTAAACTGGTGAGGGCCGCGGGAATCCACTGGATGTGAGACACACAGGACTGCTTAAGGGAGACCTATGCTATGGGCAAGGTCCCCAGTGGAAATTATGACGATGACGATGAATTTATCAGCCTATAAAGTTCCCAATGTAAGAAATAATGCTTTAATTTCAGGAAGCAGCAATCTTAGTCTTGGTCGCGTCGACGATTACTTAATTATTTTGGTTTTCAGCTTCGACCACACTACGAATGGTCTACGTCTTCACTCATGTATAGTCCTATGGAAACATGCTGGTCCGGCTCCATAGGACAATCAAGGGTGAAGGTCAAACTGGTTGATTTATGTATTAACTTTATAGATACACTGTTTCTTTTTTTGTGTTTTTATTTTTCTGTTGACTCACACACTGTTGTTTAATTAATGGTTCCAATGTTTGTAAATATGTGAGTACCATTTACCTAAATTTCTTTAGGAAATTAATAAGTTTACCTCTGCTGGTGATACTTTGTTCTTATAAGTAGCATACTCTGGGTGCATCGTCCTCACATAATATTAAATTAATTTTTGTATACCAAATTTTGTAAAATCATTATTTGAAAAGAGTAACTATGGAGTTTCTTGTCCGTTCTTCTCCATAAGAATCTACCTTTCCGAATGGACAGTAGAGTCACTTTATTAATGTTACATTATTATTTTACTGAACTGTAAACGATGACGTTGAATTGAAATAAACGTTTTGACTTTTTTTTGACTTTTTTGACCTATTATTTTTCCTCGGTTTGATTTAATAACGTCTTGAAAAAAATATTTCCCATTTGTTACGAATTCATTGAAAACGGTCATGACTTTCCAATACCTTTATTATTTCACCTCTCATTCCCACTGATTTCCAAAAGGGATGTCTTGACATAAAGTATCTGCACCAAGGCAATATTGAGTTTTCATCGGCAAGGGACCGAATCCGAAGAGGTTAATTTTATTGGGCACGGCTCGGATTTTCGGAACCCATAATTTTTCTTTCAAATGGAACGGTCCCGCAAACACTTAACCCTCTTTCTGATTCAATACGAGACCTCTGAGTACCTCACCTTTACGAAAAGTAAGATTTGTGTCTTTGAAAATATTTCGGTGAAGGGGTATTCCACTTTAACAGCTGGGTACAAAATTAGTTCGTTTTATTACGTACGGAGATATTCGCAATTTTGTTGCTACACCCGGTGTACATTATAATGTTTTCTTAGGTACCTACTGAAATTTGTACCTTCAAAATTCCAGAAAGGAGAAACCTTTTTCGTCGCGATACAATGCCAAGAAACAACGATTGTTGAGAGAAAAAGCTGTCAAATATCTTCGTATATTCTTGTAAAAAGATTTTATTTCATATTAAAAATTCTTCTTATTCTTATCCAGGACTTGATCATTTTATCTAGCTAGATGATACTCTGCATTTAAATTTTAATATGAAATCAAATCACTTAATCACTGACATTTCTATGTACTTATGCGATTAATTCTGCAGTTATTTTTTCTTGACTTTAAGAAATGGTTCCATAATTTTATCCAAAAATCCTTGGCCTAGCCTTGCCCAACGAGACTACCAACATAATATCTCCACGGTTTGAACTACAAAATTGACACAACTAAAGATTCATCTAAGCATCGAGCCTTCTGCCCGTGTGTCAATTTATTAGGGATCCGCGTTCAACGTATAAAAATAATAATAATTGATAATTGTCAAAGACCTACCTATTATAGGTAGAACGCGGACACCGTATAAAAAAGCCGGATCGTACCATTACAAAACCCAAGTTTTATAAATGGAGAGCTTGAGTTTTTGACATGTCAAAAAGCGAGTTATTTCATGACAGCTGCCGTCATTTTGCAGCGTTATCTAACAGCAGTTAAACTAAGTTTAACTATAGGGATTTTTTTTTTGGATCCGGATTCGCCTACAATAATTTTTATTTTTCCGTGTTCGCCCAACTTTTCATTTCTTTTTCGCCGCGTTTATCATTTGTTTCATTTGTTGAGTTCTGTTTCACCCACTCTTTGTTCCTTTTTCGCCTAATTTTGTTTCATAAATAGTAATAATAGTAATTAATAGTTGTAGTTTTTGTTGCATAAATGGTAAAAATAAAAATAAAAGAATTATAATATTCTATCGATTCGTATTCCAAAAAATCTCAACCATTTATGCAAAGGTGGGTCAGCTAATTGTGGCATTCTGGTGTGGCCGTTTTTATATGTATCTTTTATAAGAATATATTTCATCATCATCTGACTTTTCCGGAATAATTGATACAATAAATGAATAAACAACATGAAAATAAATCTAATTATTTATTTCATTTGAAAACCATGATTTGAATGTGAGCCCACAATATTTTTTTGCATTCCCGAAAACCACGAAAATAACGAAAAGTCAGCATATTTTGTAGGCACCTTGAATTTTGATTATTCATTTTATTTACCAAACCTGAAACTTACACCCATGACGAATGCTCTGAATATTTCGTCTGCGAAATCCAGGATTTCGATTTTCGGTTGCCCATGTTCGTTAGTATGGGTTAGTAATAGTAGTGTTTAGAAATTAGATATGGTATGGTGAAAGAAACTCATTTACTTTAAATAAATAAAGGTTTTATAGTGAATGAGTTTCTTTAATAACATAACACTCTTTTTGGGCAGTCGTGTCGACGTGATAAGTTTCAAAATATATATTTAACCGACTGTACTTTGATAAAAAAATGAAATATGGGCGAAAACGGAACTTTGTTGGGAATGAGGCGAAAAAAGAAATTTTCTTTCTTTTTCCAAAAGTGGGCGAAAAACATAGACGGAAACGTAACAAATATTTTTTTCATTTGTCACGTAAACAAAAAAAGAAAACGATACAATATGTGAAAACTCGTGTGACTTTACTTACCTGTAAACTTTTTACGGGAAAGTGACGTTACAAGCCCCCACTCCTTGTCTTTGGTGTGTTTTATCTTCGTAATGTTTTATTGATTTGATTAAATAAAAAATAAAGTCGGATATTTTACGATAATACGGACGGCCAACATCCCTATTGTCAAATATCTTTAAGGATGTTTTGCCTTCTGGCAGTAAGTTAGCAGGAAGCTTTCATCTCAGCCCGGCATCGATTAAAGTCCATCAGTATAAGTGTAGTTTGCTCAGTGGAGTGGTAATTTCCACATATTGTACGGACGAGTGATACGCAGCTGCGGTTTATGGTTCGGCCCGTTTACGAGCCGGTGCGATCTTAATAAACAGCTCGCTTGGCTCGAGACCACTCTCCGGGCCGGCCACGGACCGCTCTCCGGTCGTTACGGCACCTTTACTTCCCTCTTCGGATCGTACGTTTTAAAGTGGATTATCTAGGAAGACAGCGCCGAGATGTAGTGTTACCTTAAAAGGGCGGTCAGCACTTTGTGTTATAATAGTTCCTTTCGTTTTCGATTGTTCACGAGGTATGTTATTTATACGTTTTATTGACTTTGTGACAGTTTTTTCTTCTTCTTTTTTTTACTCTGGATGGATTTACAATTTACCTACAATCTTTTTGCGAAACTATCTTATGCTCGGACACGAAACCAGCAAAATCTTTTTGCGAATTATTACTCTAGTTAGTAGGAATTGTATCTAAAAGAGAGTCTAGAGTAGATTTCGTCCATGTTTTCTTTATTATTCAAACAATAATATCATTTGGTATTGTGATATTCAAAGCCTCATTTCAGTCCACAGAAAATATGTTAATAGTCCTGTCAATTATAGGCAAACCTTCGAAATTGTGAATGAAAGAAAAATATTTTCTTACGAACAGAGTACGGACGAATCTTTGATTTTTATAAATTTTTAACAAATTAGGGATTCCTCTCCATCTCGAATTGAAGTTGAGCCATTTATTAACTGTTGATCTTTAAGCGGAAAGCCAATTTGTAAGTACCTATTATTGTTATGAAACACTGCCTTCTGTTTTTTGATAAATTTTGTAATTATTAAGATTTTTTTGTCATTTTAATTTCTTAGTTAGGTACTTATAATTACTACTAGCACTTCACTCGCGACCACGTCTGCACAGATTTAGTACTTTTCTCTGCTAACTTCGACACCACCCCCGACCAATTTCCAAGTAAATTTAGGTAAGCAGTAATATGCTTCACTAAAAATTTCATCACCCCTTTACACCCCTTCAGTAGTTGATTTTATGAATCCTCATTTTTTATCAAGATTGTTATTGCCGAGTTTCAACTTTATCGGACCAAGCGTTAAGTCCTCCATACAAACTTTAACACCCCCTAAAAACACATTCAGGGTTAATTTTGAAAAAGAATTATGACATTATTCATTTAGGTCAATACGGTCAGTATTGACCTAAATGAATATAATAAATAATGTCATAGCCGTGCCAAGTTTCAAGTTTATATACCCAAGGAATTCAACCTCCTATTTTACCCCTTTACGGGGGTAGTTTCCTAAAATACTTTCTTTGTTGACGTCTTCTGCTAATAATCTACCTCCATGCCAATTTTCATTTCCATAGGTTAAGTAGTTTTCCGAGATTTCGTGATTAATCAATACGTGAATGAATGAGTGAGTTGAGTGACCTTTCGCTTTTATATATCTAGACTAGCAACCGCCCTTGGCTCCATCCGCGTGCATGTCGAAAATTATCCCAAAGGAACATACTGCCGGGATAAAAAGTATCTTATGTGTTATTCTAGACCATAATCTACCTCTGAGCCAAATTTCATCAAGATCCGTCCAGCCGTTTACGCGAAGACGTAACAAACATACACACACACTCACAAACTTTCGCCTTTATAATATTAGTGTGATTATATAGTGTGATGTGATTATTAGTGTGATAATATAATATATATAGTGTGATTAATTTGTTTCTATAGAGACAAAATATTGCGACCTCTTTACCTGTTAAGAACTTTTCGACCCTGTTCAATAGAACGGGGTCAAAAAATTTGAAGTAGCCAATCGCGTTACTTAAGACGAAACTCCTGATAATTAATTTATTGAAAAACTTTACCCTCCTTCTGAGGTAGTCGGGTAAAAAGGTACTAACCTTGCGGTTACTCTTGAAAACGTTGCACTTGAAGACGTTGGTGGCTCCATCTCTAGCGATGTACGAGAAGATCTTCAGGTCAGAGCTGTCATGGGAGACGTAGAAGATGCGGTAGATGGGATGGTGCATGATCTCAGCAGCCTCCGTGGTGGAACTTGACTTGCTGCCACGACCAAAAAGCTTGCTGGAACTCTTCTGAAACAATTTCTGTATTCAAACCACACACTTAATAGTATTCAAGCTTCGTAACAATGTGTAGTAATGGAGGCAATGATTGTAGAAATGTAGCAGAATTTCGTTCACAATCCTACTTGCAATATAAATAATAACAGTATTTCTACACACTTCTTAGTAGTAAAGCTTAGGTGAAATGTGTATCAATGATTGTAGAAATGTAGCAGAATTTCGTTCACAATCCTACTTGCAATATAAATAATAACAGTATTTCTACACACTTCTTAGTAGTAAAGCTTAGGTGAAATGTGTATCAATGATTGTAGAAATGTAGCAGAATTTCGTTCACAATCCTACTTGCAATATAAATAATAACAGTATTTCTACACACTTCTTAGTAGTAAAGCTTAGGTGAAATGTGTATCAATGATTGTAGAAATGTAGCAGAATTTCGTTCACAATCCTACTTGCAATATAAATAATAACAGTATTTCTACACACTTCTTAGTAGTAAAGCTTAGGTGAAATGTGTATCAATGATTGTAGAAATGTAGCAGAATTTCGTTCACAATCCTACTTGCAATATAAATAATAACAGTATTTCTACACACTTCTTAGTAGTAAAGCTTAGGTGAAATGTGTATCAATGATTGTAGAAATGTAGCAGAATTTCGTTCACAATCCTACTTGCAATATAAATAATAACAGTATTTCTACACACTTCTTAGTAGTAAAGCTTAGTTGAAATGTGTATCAATGATTGTGGAAATGCAGCGGAATTTCTACATAATTCAATTTCAAATTCTAACAGTTAAAATCTGGTCTTATGTCTGCTGCTACTAACACAGGTATGATGTAACGTAACGTATTTTAGGAATATAACTCAAACTATATAGGTATATATATATATATATTAACTCAAAGATATTTTGGATTGCTCACCGAAATGAAACATTAAAATATAATTATTTATTATATACTTTATTGTACACCTCATAATAAGGACACAGAAAATAATAACTAAACCTAGGAAACGTTATAAAAGTAAAATCTCAGCAAAAAAGCAAGCAGAAATAAAGCCAAATTACTTGAATGACCTAATTTTAAAGTACCACTGAAATATTAAAAACGGACCAATTTTTGAAAAAGTAATTCATATAATGAAGAGTGGACCAAGATTATTCTTCGGGGGCAACAATGGATCGATGCTACAATAGACGCGGAGCGCGGCGGCTCCAAGACAGCAGGTTGACAGCCGTCCATTATCCCCGACATGATTTACGAGCCTCGAGAAAAAATCAGTGTCACCGGTTACTCCCGCCTAACAGATAATTTAGTTATATGGGGTAATATCAGCCAATGTGTGGATGACGATAATGTCTTTCAAATTAATGTTAATAAAAGAAATTTGAAGACCTAAATTCAATGAGTGGCTTTATTTGTAAGCCGACTATGTAGACGTTCTCAGTCATTAATTTAACAACTTTTAAGTTACTTTTAAGGTCATTTACTTACGTCATTATTTTAAATTTTTTCTAGTGGGTTTAGTTTCTGAAAAGTAAACCACTCATTAAACCTTAGATTTTAGTCGACCCGACAGTACAATAAGCTTTGTTTATTCCATGGCTACTGAACAAATCCCGCTGAGAATTCCAACAATAGTGCCCCAATTAGAAAATGACTCGATTAACGTGAACCAAACGGGAGTTTCAGAAGGAAATTCTTTCAATCGTAAACCCGCAAAACAAGCAAAATTATTTGAAGAAGAACATGTGAAACACGCATTATAGTACGATTCCACTGATTTGAAATAATATTTTTCTTCGAGATGCTACGGAGAATTTAAAAATCATACTGAGATATTTCCTCAAACTTCGTGAGGAATTGTATTTAGGATTTATGGACTACGAAGATGAATATTGGTGGATGGATGTTACAGAATCGTATAAAAAGGGTCTATGAAGAAAGATATAAAATATAGTAATACGTTTACTTGGTCGAAAGAATAGCGCTTGGAAATTCTCTAAACCACTGAAAAGTCAACAACGTAAATGTCATCTCGGAACAGTTTTAAGTGCATTCGAACTCGTTTCTAATGCATGTGTTACCATGCACTGCAAATGATTTTGTCGTGAGATAAATCAAACTTTTTAACCTATTCGTCGAAGTTCTCAATTTAACATGAGATCGCGTTCAAGCGAGCAGAATCGTTTGTTTATTATCACCATTATAAAAAACCCAATGCATTAAGACAAGTACTGGATAATATTTTTGCAAACCTTTCAATATTTTAACAATGCTTTCGACTTCTTGGAACAAGGACCACTTTTCATTTGTTATATTTATACTTTTTAATTTATTTATTAGGTTGCAAATTTGTATTCCCGGTCAGCCCAACCCAGCTTGCTATTCTCAGTGATCTACATTTGTTAGTATAATTATATTAACACCCTCACCGTAAATGTAACTTTAAGTGGGGTTAAAACATTTCGCGGGAGGCTAGGGTTCGCATTTAGCAACAATACGGGTCGTTCATTTAATAAATATAACCCACTTTGCATGCATTATCACGAGTTGCTTTTGTATTGTATCATTTGTCTGATGTTAGGCTATTTAGTTGTTCTTGCCAATAACTTTGAGGGATCGTTTTTCCCTTTAGTTTTAGTATCTCTAAGTTGGTTACGTCCTTTGCCAAGTTTAAGCGTAACCAGAACCTCTTAGCTTTCCTATTGTGATCTTTTTTCCCCATTAGCAACTATATATTCGTATTTTCCATGCCACTTTTAAAATTAAAAGTTAAAACAGTGGCATTTCTATTGTGACGCCTTAGTATTAGCTACTCCATCCGCAAGTATTAATTGAAAATGAGAGATAAACTCACCTTGGTCTTCCTCGTCGTGATATTGGTCCTAGTTGTCACACGGACCCCGTCGGTCGACACGTCCACAGTCACCTTGCGTTTCTTCACACCCCTCGCCTTGAACTCGTACTGCGGAAGTAAACTTTCATTAGATGAAGACAATATAAAGGGATAAAGGACAGGGGCTGAATGACCGTCTTTACAAATTATAGGCGCTGGGGTCAATTTCCGTGGTTGATTTCCGGTTGGGTTCGAAGCTACCCTTTGGTAGAGCGGAAAGTCTTCCTGGTGTGAATGATTAAGATTGTGGTGTTAACATGAATTTAAAACATCATTCAAAAGCTGTCTTCTCGATATTTGTTGTTATGAAGCTGCAATAATTGCTCAGTTCGCTGCCGATAAACGTATCTTTCTAAGTTCCATTAGATATTAGGTTATAAATATATTCTAATACTATTAGACCCAACAGAAGATATAGCACAATTTTATTAGCTCTTCTTCCTTTTCTGCATTTACCGTGTGTTTGTCGTTATGTCGCCATAAGTTTGTGACGAGGGTACGGAGGTTGGCGAAAATAAAAGGAAGATCATATCATTCTCAGCGCTAATCTTCAATCAAAACATACTAAGTCGAATTAGTAGATTTGAGAAATATTAACTAAGATGAAATTAATTTTGAAGATGGTGAATGCTTTCAGGTATACAATTCTTCCGTTAGTGGTTATTTCAAAGCTGATATTTCGATGAGAATTTTCACGAAGTCGTCATCTGCCGCCGTAGGTACCAAAAATAACTAATTCCGCAACGGATCTCCGCCTCACTTAAACCAACTTTAGAATTTCTTGGAAGTTTGTAGCGAAATAGCTGGAAAATAGCGACAATTATAATCCTCTACATTTCCGCTGCGCACCTGTACACCAAACTGTATAAAGGAGGCACCTTATTACTTAAGGGCATGCATCTTAATTAGTAAAACGTGGAAGCTGCGAATACTCAGGCAGATGGGAGGTAATTAGCAAAGACGTTCTTATTAAGAGGTCTGAAGGGTACTCAATAATATCACTCTCGTGGGATATGCTTTATCATTGTTTTCTGAAGTTACTGTCTCAATTCACCGTAGCGAAGCACTTGAGGCTTTAAATCAAAATTGCCTTTATTGACTAAGAAGATGTACGACTAAAATTTAATAAAACCAACAAAATAAAATAATGTTTAGAAAGCCTATGACTTAATCGAATCAACTTTTTACGAGGACATGACTACCGGTTTATGATTACAGCGGCTGACGTCATGGAAATAAATTACGGCCCATATTCCAATCTTATAATTACTTTCAACGTTGATGAGTTGATCAATAGACTTATATCTATTTTTATCTCGAAAGTTTCTCAGTATGCTGAACTAAATATACAGACTTGCAAATGTCTGGAACAGTTGAACTAGTTGTCGAGTATTAGCAATTGTTGTTGACTTAGCTGTTGTGCTCTGCAACCGCAGTTACGGAATAGTTAAGTTGTTGTTACGATAAAACAGAGCCCCCGGATAATTTCACTTATATTAATTTTCAACTGAAGTTGATTCAGTTCAAACGAAAAATTACTGACAAATAACTTGGAAAATTATGGCCGCAGCTTAGGTACTGTAGCAGTTACTACTACAGGATAAACTGAAGACATAAAACGCCAATTATTATTAAGAAAATATCTACTAAAGTTGTTGTTGTTTGTAGCATGGCAATACAGGCCATTGCCCTTTTCCCGATATATCTTAGAAGATAACAAAACAATAAGCAATTACATCAATTTACGAAAGTAGAAGATCCTTCAGAAGCACGGCATAGGTCAATTTAGGATGCTAAAAGTCTTCAGTTTTAGAGATTTAGCATGGTTGGGTTAATGACATCTATTGCTAAGCTTAAATGCGACCACTATTAAGGTATTCCATTTGTAAGTGTCAAGATGAAGATCATGGCAATGTTCAATTGAACATCATGAACATCAGAGGAAATGCCAATGATGATAAATGACAATTGTTAAAAACTTTAAGTACAACTTTTCTCTGAACCGTTTATTTCTCCGATCAAAAGTTTCAGCACATTTTCAGTAGTTTTGTTAAGTTCAGAGGATGGTCATGAAAGTGGAATTGCAAAAACTGTTTGGAAAATCTCAGTACAAGTTTGCTCGACTGAGATATTTGCAAGTTCTTGGGTTTTTCTATTTTTCGTGTTTATACACCAGCGCAGTGGTTTGACTTTTCAAGTGAACTTTTGAAATGAAATTCAGAACTGTACAATTTTTAAGTATTTGGCGAAATCGTTTCGTATTTCATTCTTAGTAGCACTTTTGCTTTTATGCAATTCACTAAAGCAAAAGTATTCAATATGAATTTGAGTATATATAAATATTTGAGTTCAAAAAGGACAGAAACAATGAACGTTTCAATATTAAAAATTATAACTGAGCAAAATTCTCGACATACCTTTATTTCAAAGCGTAATAGGCCCTAATTATAAAAAAGAAAACACAATAAACAAGAATACTTTACATTTCGAAATAGATGGCCAACAACGCGAAGTTGAAAGTAATATTAAACTTAAGAATTGTTCAAACCATTACGCTCACTTATGGAGAAAAGAATACGCAATATTAGAACTCATTTTTTTTCGTTATTAAATTCGTAACTAAGAGAAGAAATATGTGACTTAAGTGGAACGAAACGGGAAACCAATTGTGGAAACAAGGGGCGACAAATTACGCAAGGGTAAGAGAAAATTCTGCTGCCTGCGTAGGTAGTCGTATGTGTACTCGCCCCTTTTCTACATGAGGGGAATGCCAAAATGTTCACCATACATTTGACACAAGGTCAAATAAAAGAATGTAAAATATGTTCAGACAACGCGGAAATGCGAGGCAGTAGGATATTGTATTAGCCTAGTTTCTCGAACGAAAATTATTTAGCCAAATATTGGTTATCTAGCTGCGATTGGTTGAATGAACTTTCTACAGCCAATCATAGCACTTGACTTGCTTTTAATTTGTGACGAGCTGTTTTTTGAAGTGAAAACTTCTTTAGGCGCGTTGAGCACTGTTCACCCAGAACAAAAATCATGGAACTCGCGTCATCGTCACCGAACGCTTTCCATGAGCTATATGTATACTGTGTATATATGTGTACTTTTTGGGTGAACAAAAATCATGGAACTCGCGTCATCGTCCCCGAACGCTTTGGGTGTACTGAAATCATGGAACTCGCGTCATCGTCACCGAACGCTTTAGCTTTCGCTTAGTTGTCACTTCTATCGGCAGTCCCCAAAGACTGCCCCGAATGTTTTTTTTTATTTCTAGGTTCACGGTGTTAGTCACCTGCAATTCATCAAACAAGTCGTTATATTATATGTCACCAGAAAATAGCAAACTCCGTAAGATTATAAAATAATTTGAGACATTGTAAATTCTCGATAAATTGTAAACTGAACATTTCGAATACTATTTTTACGCATCAAAATTTAATAGTCTATTATATATCACCGTGTCGGTTCGAGAAATTGTAGACTGACATAAAAAAGGCGAACAATAGGAAATTGTAAACCAGGAAACAATACTCTCATTGGTCTGTTCAGATATGAGCTCAGACCAATAAAGACCAATGAGGGGCGAAGTTAACTATCACACCAAAAGGGATAAATTGTACACCAGAGTGCCGATTGGTCGCCAGTTTATGTCAGTCCACAATTTCTCAAACCGACTCGGAGATATTATAGACTATCAAATTTTGATGCGTAGAATATTATTTCAAATGTTCAGTTTACAATTTATCGAGAGTTTACAATCTCTCAAGTTCTTTTATAATCTTACGGAGTTTGCCATTTTCTGGTGACATATATATGTCACCGGAAAATTAAAGACTCCGTAAGATTGTAATAAATCCTTGTAGATTATAATTTCTCGATATATTATGAAAAAATCGTTTGGTAAAAAATAAGTTCCGTCCAGCTTCAATAGTTTCCAATATATCCGTGTCATAATAAGTACAATTTCACGCGAAATTTTACAATCTTACGGCGTTTGCTATTTTCCGGTGACCTTTCATGCATTGGACTGAGAACCATCATTAAATACAAAAAAGAACCTGAAAACCGCCAGGGTAGGTATAATTATGTTAGTTTTAAGGTCAAACGGATTCTGAATTGAGATTTTTTCAAACTCTACTTTATCATGAGAACCTGTCAAACTGTGACATCAAAGTAGAGTTTGACAATTTCATTCTCTATTCAGAACATTCAGAAACCGAGTGAAAATGTTTAGACTCTAGGAAGTTTATAATAAGCCGAAGTTTTCTTATTTAATTCAAAGTATTTTCAGCTAAGTAGATCTCAGTGGTTTCCGATTTTGTTTACGAGGAAAAAAATAAGCTCTCCTACAACGGACAAGCTTAGGAGGATTCACTCAGCCCCGCATGGATTATGTTACAAATCACTTTGTCTGCACAAATTATTTTTTGAGCTCGCCACAAAAATACGCCCTCTCATTTTTACTCGACTGCCCCAGAAAGAGCACATGTTTTTTAAAGAAATTATTTACGTTTTGTTGATTACTTTGACTTGATTATTTTAATTTCTAAAATCGTTTTCGTGCTTTAGAATATGTCTTTCCTTTGAAACCCATGTTCCAAGTCATTTACACTCGACTCTCACATACACTCTCTTACAACATTAAGAGTACATCCTACTAATATTATAAACGCATAAGTTTGTAAGGATGGATGGATGGATAGATGTTTGTTACTCTTTCACATCAGAATGGCTGAACGGATCTCGATGAAATTTGGCACAGAGGTAGATTATAGTCTGGAATAACACACAGGGTACTTTTCATCCCGGGAATATGTTAACTTGGGATAATTATCGACTTATACGCGGGCGGAGCCGCGGGCGGTAGCTTGTAATATATAACAGCTGGTTATTTATTGAAATCGCGCCCCCAATTCTTTACGTAATTACTAATCTTAGTGTGCCTTAAAGCATGTCAATAAAAGAATTTCCTCAACTCGAGAATTTGAAAGTTTCCATTAAAAGGACTTGACTCAATTACTGTTATTTTTTTTATAATTTCTACTTTATTTCCTTTCCGGTCATATTCTTGCGTTTTAATTGCATCAAGACTTAGTTATTATAATTTAATTATTGTGTCAGATACTTAACATCCGCTAATAATATAAAAGAGAAGTGCTTTTATAATAAAGCTTTTACAGGGTACTTTAATAGTTTATGAACGATGAAATTAAAACGATTTCAATGGGTCGTCCGTTACCAAAGGTTAATTGTTGTTTCTTAAACTGTGAAAGCCAAATAACTGGAAGTACAATAACAACGCTTCTTTTATAGATCATTAAAACTAATATTGAAAGGAGGTAAAATGTTAATATGTTTGTCAAAGGTTGTCTCTGAAATGATAGATTACAAAAATGGTAGGTACAAGAATTTTTCAAATTGAGTGTTGGAGATTAATTTCTAAAACTCACAAATTGTCTGAGTGTTAATTTGAACGTATTTATGAGTTTTATACATAGCATAGATATTTTAAAAACAAATATTGTGATGGTGTAGAAGCTGGTGATATTTGGGCACATTCTACTTAATAGGTGTAAATAACGAAATGAAATTCTGCCAGGATTTGGATGGATGCGAAACACCGTACTTGATTATTGAAATACTTGGTTTTGCCCGTCACCACCCATCCCGTTTAAATGGTCTAAAACCATCTTCGCGTTATTGCCTTTTTAATGAAACTGGTTTGGGGCGCATCGGTTGAATGGTTTTACGTACTTACGTTCAAAGTACAAACGATATTCGAGACGTATTGTTACTGTTAAAATAGTTAACGTCTGGGGGGAGGGGGTAGAATAAAGTCAGTAGTTAACTTCAATCTTTTTAAAAACTTACACCTGTCTGACTAGCAGCTAAATGTAATAAAATATAGACCTAATAGGCATTTAGCAGAACAAATTCTCTGGCATAAGCCTCCGCTCATGAAGGCTCGACTTTCTTGTTCCTCAACAATGTAAAATTACCAACTAAGCTGAGCTAAATCAATTTTATGGGCAAACGGTGGGTACTAGCGTCTTATTCTGCTTTGTTAAGTATCCCACAGAGGGACATTAGGCAGTTTGAAATTAGACTACCCTAATCTTGTGTTTCAGATTGATATTTATTCTGTGGTTTTTGATTCTCAAAGGAATTTAATTAGTGTTGACATGGGGCTGAGATTAGAGATAGAAATGTATGTACCTAGTCTTCCCGTGACCCAAGGCCGGGCTTTTACTTTGGCCAAAGGCAAAGCGTTGACATTCAACGTGGCAATTCCGCCAATCGTTTGGACACACACATAGTCAGCTGATAACGTTATTGATGATATATTTTAGTTTGTTGCTAGTTTAGTTTATTTTATTCGTTACTAGCTGAAGACCGCGGCTCCGCCCGCGTAAATGTCCAAAATTATTCCAAAGGAACTTACTACCACGATAAGAAGTCCTGTTAACACATAGTACTTCTTATCCTGGAAGTATGTTCCTTCCAGACTATAATCTACCTCTGTGCCAAATTCCATCAAGATCCGTTCAGCCGTTCTGACGTGATTGAGTAACAAACATCAAAATATTCGCATTTCAAATATTAGTTAGGATAAGTTTTAGTATAGATTTTTTTGTTAACATAGTAAGGGCTAATTGTTCAAAAGTCAGATATTTTAAACAGTTTTTATACGGAAAATATGTCAAACGGCCATATTTATTTGGTTATCTAACTATTGAAAAATCAGCCCATGAGAAATAAATATTATTAACTATTTGCCGACCGCGGCTCCGCCCGCGTAATTGACAAAAAATATCCCAAGGGAACATATTCCCGAGATAAAAAGTCTACCACTCTGCCAAATTTCATCAAAATCCATTCAGGAGTTTTTACGTGAAAGAGTAACAAACATCCATCCATCCATCCATACTTACAAACTTTCTCAAAATTTTAGTGTTCGTACTTATGTTTGATCTTAATGAAATAAATCTTCATTTAATTTTATAACTAATGAAGTAATGACCAAATGAGCCATGATTTTGTAATAAATATATTTTATAGGTAGGTAACGGTCAGCTAGGTGCAATGCCTACTCAGTTCAACGTGTCAACGCTTGCGCCAATAAGTACAGGGAAACATGTACGTAAGTATAATTTAATTAATTGTTACCTTTACCCGTGTTAAACCCATGTGAATCGGGTAAGTGAGTTTAGATAGTAAATAATATATCTTACTTAAAACATATTTATGAATCGGAGAAAAAAAATACAAAACAATTTACTGAACGTTGACATCATTATAAAAGCATACTCACACGAACGCGGCGCATCGCAGCGACGATCTCGACCCGGCTGGTTGGCCTCGGCACGTCCATTGTCCCGATGTACTGCAACAAATTAAACCTTATTACATTTCGATCCAAGGAAAGAAGCTTACTGGTATTGTTTACTAGGAACTCTTTCCGCAACAAAATCACACTCTAAAAGTATCTGGGACTTTATTGTGCTGAGACAACTTTTAACATACACTGGGTATTTCCAAGAATTTCAAGCATCGTGCTAAGTACTGCAGTATATTGCTTTTGAGATTTTCGCCACGTAAATGATATCTACAGTGTTCACTGTTCAATATAAATAGCAATAAAAGCCAACGACAAAGAGCGCGGTGGCGCTTTGAAATTCGCTCAGCAAATATCAACAGCAGCTTATACAAGAATAACAAAGCAGCGCAGGTTCCTCAGAAAACATAAACAAAAGTTAAAAAACAAATAGTTAAAGCTTTCAAACTAAATTTCTTGTACAAAACATACAAAACACCTGGCGAACGCTACCTACGTCGGAAGATCACTTAAATCTTTTATCGCATAGTGAGTTCGCGTCACGTGCTTCTGACGCCGTCGCCAGCGTGTGGAGGGAGCATTATAATAAGATTATATCAGTGTCAAAGACCCTTAATAATTTATTTAAATCGAATCCTGAATACTGAGATGAGGTGCATTTAATACTGAAATTTCTCTATCCTCTTTCTCATATATATCTTAAATTGAATATGTAATTTACAATAAAAATAGAAAAGGGTACGGTTCATACTTATTCCGTTTTTTTTTTTGTACTTGGCCGAATGTGATTGTCCCGAATTTAATCCTAGTTAGGGCTGAAGAAGGGTTAGATATAATATTTTTACTTCGGAAAATGTGATTTTATTGGAATTAGGTGGAATAAATCACTAAGGATATTGAAGAATAAAGATAAATCCGAAGTTTCTACATTAGTAATAATGAAATGCGTCTCAAACAGAGAGGGCAAGCACATTAATCACAACACTTCCCTACAGATCCTACAGGATCCTACAGGATCCTACAGGTGCTATCTTTTTAATTTACTACTTCGCAAGGCAAACCCGTATAAATTGTACTCTAAGATTATAAGAAAATGCTTTTAGTAATAATAAAAGGTTATTCCGAAATGATCAATACGCACTACACCATTCATCATCAAAGTTATTTTCTAAATTCACTTCGAAGTTCCGTGTTATTTTTAATGTTTGATTATGTATGCAAATAACGCTTTAATTCGTAGGTACACATTAAAGCATTCATGATTAATGAGGAGAGGATCAAAGTTGTCGGTACATTAAGCCCGAAGCATAAAATAATCTGTCGGAGGGCAAATCGCGTTTGTGTTCACACAGTTTTTACGGACGGCAGGAAAGTAAGAAAATCTCTCGGGAAAACTAGTCCAATCTAAGTGATTAAATTCATAAATTTTATTAAAAGGCTGCGTCGTTTAAAAGTGGGTAGTCGAGATAAAATTAAGACCCAATTACATCGTCCAGAGAATCCAATAGTTTCGACGTTATGGGACGTCCACGGCTCACGACGGAGTTAATTGAAAGAATTATTAGATTGGTCTAAAAGTATCTGCTGGACTTAAATGAAGGAGAAGCTGTTTAACAGCTTACAATAGAAGCTACTTTCAGTGCTTGGCAGTAAACCGCATCAGAATCAAGTATTAATAAAATAAAGAGTGTCGTTGCATTGTAAAAGAAACGTAAAACATTATTAGGACACTAAGAGTGTTACCTCACCAATCCATCGGTCGATGGTAGGATGAATTAGTAGACGTCGATCGATAGTTTATACTTCTCTCTTCGATCAGCCAAATAACTACCACACTAATCAATTAGCGTCGATCGATGGCATCGTGACCGATCAATTGTTTATCACCCGGTATCCGTCGATCAGCCAAAGATACCACACCAATCAATCAACATTGATCGATCGAGGATCGATCGGTTGGTGTAGTAACACCCTAATAAGTAATAACACGCCAACAAACACAGTTACGATTTCGAGAAAAATGCGTTCGAAGCTAATGACCCCTAAGGTTTGTAGAACATTGACACGGCTAAGCATAAAGATTTTCTCATGTAACATAACTCAAAATATTGTATTGCTTTTTTTTCGAACACTTAAGAAGTATGGGAGCTAAATGTCAATTTCTCATTTTTATGGGTTGACATGTTAAACTTATTTGTGTTCTAGCTAGTACATAAGTAGACGAACTAGATACAAAAGTGAGCTACATTTAAATATTTAAATTCGGTTCTGTGTGTAGTTTTTCTTTTACCCCAGACCTGTGAAGATATTCTGAGCAGCTCAGCAACCCGCCGCGGGGTAGCATCGTCAGGCTTGACCTCTTTCCCAGTTGGTTACCTTTTTGAAGACAGTCTTTCACGGGGCCAGGCTTGAAAATAACCCAAATGGCTTTGAAAGTGGATATGGTAACTAGGAATGTTACTATTAAACAAGCTTTGCCTATACCCGCGTGAACGTCGGAAATTATACCAAGGGAATGTACTCTCGAGATAAAAAGTGACGTACCTAATTCTATAAAAATACAGATTATAAACTATGAGTGTGCCAAATTTCATTCGAAATAGTAAAAACTTTCATGTATCCGTACAAAATTTTGCATTATTTTATAACATTATTAAGATATAATCGTAATAACCACCTCGATATGCAGATATCTGACACACTTTGTTACTTACTAAGCAAAACTTGGCAAGTTTGCTCGTGAACTTCAGACTTAGTTTCACTTGCGTGATGCACATTCTGTCGATAACATCATATGAATACTGAAGTTAAGTAGGTAGTCTCTAACTATACCGTAACGTGAGACTCAAAGTTACCGGCGGAGTCACCCGATACTGTGAATTGATAAAATATGAGGTAGACAACGGTCGGAAAATGGAGCCTGCCCACGATCCCTACGTTTTTTGAAACTTCGGAAAAGTAAATTCGACTTGTTTCCTTAACATTGTTTAGAAATTGAGCTTTTGTGCTAATGTTGAGTATAAATTAATTTGTTTCCCAACGAAATATAGAATTTTGTTAAAATAAACAATACGAACTGAGTCGTAGCTCTGCTGCCAAATTCAATAAGTGTTAGTGGGTAAGTAGCTTACGTCAAAGACGTGTAAATGTCTTTGACGTAAGCTACCAGCCGCCGACTATCACGCCTGTTCCTGGTAATTGTTCGACGCACATAAGTATGTAATACACTTACATCCACGGCTAAACTTTCTGTGGAAATCTTAAGTTTCGACAGAAATGTCGGACTGAACAGTCAAACTGCAAGTATGATAAAATGGTTGCATTACGTTACCTAATTAAGACTGTTACCTTTAAATGTTTTATGTAAAGTAATTTGCCATATTTTCAGCTTAAAAGTCAAATCTCCAAAAAAGCTGCATAATTTACTACGCTAGCACCTAACATCGGACTTTTCATTACATAATTCCGGAGGTGACAATTTGCCTTTACGGCCTACTAATTTGCTTCCTCGCGAACAAGATAAAAGAAAACAATTATTTTTCGGTTACATTAAGACTTTTTACGAGCGCCTGAATAATTTGTGGCGGCAAAAAGTCGCGTGTAATCGCTAACGAATAATTTTAGGCGTTGTGTTGACACCGAGTAATTCTTTTGTTTATTAAAAAGGTGACAGATTTTAATAATAATCTCCTTTATTTCGTTGTTTAAACTAAGCCCTTTTTAATTTTATGGCAGTTGTGTTTCAATTTAAGTAATTTTTTTTTCAAAGCTCTTTGTTTGTCTATCTCGTAGGTTAATCTTGTAGGGTTCCTGCAGTTTGATTTTTCCGTTACTTATATCGTCCCTAAAAAGCAAGCGTAAGCCTAACTTTCAAAATCAAAGTAACATCATGAAGAAAAAGGCACCTTTGAGTGACTTTAGTTGTTTCACCATTACCAGAATTAACATCCCATTATTTCTTTGTCTACTATGATAAGTGTAGATAATGGAAATTTAATGCTAAATAGCTCCCCTCACACCATGGTAGGGCAGAAACCCCTCGTAAAGAAAAATACAAACGCTCTGCTACAGTTACCGGCACACTTCAGCAATTTCCCTCGATTTCCACCCGGAGGAAGCCCGACCAATAATGTAGTTATGTCGATTTGATTTGAAGACGGCACACTTTGTAATCGCAGACTGGCTTCTCACTAGTTTTAAACCACGACCAAAAAAGAGGGGTGTTATAAGTTTCACGTGTGTATCTGTGTGTCTGTCTGTGGCATCGTAGCTCGTTAACGGATGAACGGATTTTGATTTAGTTATTTTTGTTTGAAAAGTAATTGAATCGAGAGTGTTCTTAGGTATAATTCAAGAAAATTGGTTCAACTTTCGAAGATCATCAGTTCTTTTGTAGTTGATGAAGGGATTTGAGCAACTTCCACAAGTCTGATCGATGCGAAACTTGGTATGTCACTTCAATAGTATTGCAAAAATATGGTATCCATCACCTGATGCTGCAGCATGACCTGAGGTCTGCCGAATACCCAACTCCTCGCTTAGTTACAGCAGAGGCATCATATTTGGGCATTGGGCTCACTGGACTGGTTTCAATGAACATATTATGGAGATTAGTAACCTTGACCTGATGCTGCAGTATGACCTGAGGTATCTTTTTATTTATATATGTTAGGGCTCACTGCAATGGTTTCAATGAACGGGTACCTATTATAAATTATAAAAAGCATCAAATAAAAACATGTTATTAATACTTATACTTAAATAAAATAACATGTTATTAATACTTTTAGTTTATTATTTCAAGCATCGTAGCGTCGGGGGACCGCTGCGTGAAAGAGTGGGTATACAAAAAAAAACGCGGTCTCCTGACGCTTCGATACTTGAAATAAGTCGAAACTACAATTAATAAATCAGTGATTTTTATATTTTGAATCCTACTTTGAAATGGTTTCACCACTGTCTTTGGTGAGCTTTATTTCATGAACCGTAATAGTTGGACAGTTCAATTTTTTACAGAGGGTGTAGGTACGTGGACGTTTTTTTTACGTTAAGTAGTTATTTTGGATTCGCTCGGTCGCAAAAATGGCGAAACATTAAAACATCAAACTTTTTATTTAAATAAATAGTGTTTAGTACTTACACTAAAATAATTAAGAATAATGAAATCATTAAGAACATGGAACCTTCGTCTGCGAGTTTCACACTCGACCGGTTTTTTTAGTTCGATTGATCGTGCCAACCCAACCCCCAACCCCCAGCCCTTTACCAACTATATTGGAGACGTACAGACTAACCGGATGCATGAAACTATATTTCGTGGAGCTACAGAATTTACACTAGAAAATTCGAAGAATATAGATCTCAATTGTAGGACTTACATTGTCGCTACAATTGCTAGGATAAACGGAACATATTGGGACGTCATGAAACAAGCCATTACGCGTAGACTGTAGGGATATGATAATGTAATGTATGTATGTAACTTTAATTATTTCGCTGATGGGTCGGGAGCTAAGGTAGGTGGGTAAGCACAAAGATGAAATAGATTCCTTATACCTACGACCTACGTGTTACATATTGCCGTGTTTTGTGTCGGATAATAACCACCTATTGTGTATATATTTTCATACCTAGACATCCCTTACAAAGCTTAGCTCTATAAAAGTCCTTACCTGTCAAAATCTCTATTCAATTAATATCTGCACTAAAGCACTATCTCGTAACAAAGTTCTTGCTGACGTCATAACGAAGCTGTTCAAACTAAGAGCCCGTTATTTACATTGTGATATGTTTCAGCAACAAAGTGTTAACACACGTCCAAATACGCTTCGGAGAAGTTCCGCGCTATGCGGTCTCACGTACTAAAAGAAGCGCAATAACTTTGCAACATGAGTAAGAAACAAATGTAAACTAGAACAGACATGCGACAAAGAAAGAAAATGAAATGGACAATTTTTAAACTAAGTACACGTGTTTCCGGGGTCGTGACTAAGTAATAACTACCGCACGGGTCCAATTTCTAGGTTATGCAACGCTTGAAAAGCTCGGTCTATGGATGAGTGAGCATCCGTTATATACCGGGTTTCCTCCATACCTCGGAAAACACGTTAATCGAACATCTTTGATGTCGTAATGGGTAGTCAGAAGTCAGAAAAATTGACATCGGTCTTGCCAAGTGGTGTCGTAGTCGTAGTACCCAATCTTTGGGTAATGGAGATCGGGTAGTCGTCGCGCCTTGAAAGTATTGGTATTCAGCTGGGGTTAGACTGGTAGTCGACACTAACATAGTTGGAGAAAAGGTAAGGCAGATTGACGTGTTTCCGGGTTACCGGGGTACCCTGTACCTCTATATCATTAATGAATAGATTCCGAATCTCAATCAGCCATGCGAACAAGCTCGTATGATCTACTTAACAGGCGAAATTTCCGCCCGAACTAACATTGCCGTGTAAGCACAATGACAACATCCTTTATGCGCTCAATCTATGTAACAAATTAATGAAGCAAACTTTGTGGGCACGAACTAAAGCCTTCTCGAACCAAACGATTAAATGTTCTGAAATTCAATTGTCAAACCGATGGAAATGAATTCTAAGATCTTCAATTTAAAGCTTATTGTTTAACTTTGGTTGGAGTGTTGTCAAAGCAGTTTTATTGACTTCTTGTCTTGACTATAAAGGTGCGACGGAATGATTAAAGGATTACTCATATTAAAATACCCTCTAAAATCGGTGTTTTATGGGTATGGTCTTGGTTTACTCTGGCCAGTCAGCCCTCCCACCAGCGACGAAATGAGTATTTTGCATCGATAAGTAAGAAAAGGAGAGAAGCTCGTGGCTAAATAATAACAGCCGTCGATCTTTAAGGTTATGCAACGCTTGCCGAGGTGGGTCTATGGATGGGTGACCATCTTAACATATCGAGATTCCTCCGTACCTCGGAAAGTACGTTAAGCCGTTGATCCCGGCTGCCATTTGTAGATCTTTGACAGTAGTTACGGATTGTCAGAAGCCAGAAAATATGACACCAGGCTTGCCAAGGGTATCGTGTTACCCAGTTCCTGGGTTGTGGAGGTCAGACAGGCACTCGCTCCATGTGATATTCTGGTACTCACGTGTACCCGATTGATTATAATATGTAAGAAAAGAAAATCGGTCTTAAATCTTGAGATCGTAATCAAGCGATTTTTCGACACCACTTTGTTCCAATTATTGTAAGTCACGAGACATTTTACTCGCAAATCTGCGTTAGGCTCATACGCTCCCTCATCCGTCACAATTTGTCGTATCTAAATGTGAATAAAGCGCGAATTTCTCTGCTCTGCGCGTGAATAATGTCCCTGTTCGCAAACCCATTATTTATTTGGTGTTATTTCAAAACTACTATGTAAGCGAAAATATGGGTATCACTGTGTTATTTCAAGGAATCAAGAAATATGTTTGCTTTTATTAAACCCCTTTTCTTTAGCTGAATATATTTTAACATGAGAATTAGGTACTCAGCAGAGGACAGATGAGCCAGGTTCGTCATGCGGTGGGTGCCTGAAGACAGACGTCGTAACCGAAACAGTCTAAAAAGTGCTGGTGTGACAATTTGGACTAATTCCTGAGCGATTGGCCGGACATAAAGTTAGTTGGAAAATATGGGGGAAGCCTTGACATAATTAAGAAAAAAAAATCAGCATGGAAGAAGCGGAAGGAACGGCACTAAAGGTTGTCCCGGTACGAGGGTACCTATTGAAGAAGTATTTGGCTGAAGAGTTTAGACACTTGCCTAAACTCTTCAGCCAAATGTTCAGTAGGTAAAGTTCTTAGGGCCGAGTGCACCACAAATCAATATCTGTCATCTTCGAACGATTAACACAAATAGAGCAACGTTTTAAATTTGTCTGTGTTCTGCGCAAGGGGGCTTCTTGTTTGGGTTTCGTAAAAAACGGAACCCTTATAGGTTCACTAGTGTGATCTCTAGTTGTATGTCTGTCTGACTATCCGATTTTTTTACTGAAAATCACTAAAGCAGTTGCTTGATAATATTCTTGAGAAATCAGGAGTGCCAAGTGCGCTCGCTGTATTTCCAAAAGCCGTTAAATCGTTGAAAATCAAAATGTTGTAACCATTGCAAAGCTCTCAACGCTGCACTGTTATTTAACATTTGCAATTTTACCCGGTTGGGTAGTAAGGGGTTGCTGAATAAATAAATATAAGTAAATCGCGACACAATGCATGAGGAAGCCGAATTCATGTTGTCTCGGACATTTTTTGCTCCGCGACAGCTTTGCTATTCTTTTTGATGTAGGCACATAATAACGTGGATAGTTTTTCATCCTCATTTTTAGGTTACTGACCGGAAAATCTAAAAAAAATGTAGTTAAAATAACTAGAGCAGTAACGACACAGATATGCATTAATTACTAAAATTTTACTGAAACTAATTTATTTTAATGGAAGTCACTGTACGAATGCTGATTGTGAATGTCAAAGGAACCGCCCAGTCTCCACTAATTAAGTAATTAGCAACTCCGGTATGAATAAGATAGGTAGATACTCTAATTAGTAATTTTCTTGTACGAACTTTGACAACTTAGTAGGTAACTAAAGTTTTAGTGTGCTAAAAATAGTCTCGGAGTAGATACCTACGAAATACTATAAAACATTAGGGAGGTGCCTACTGTGGCGGTAGCAGACCTCACGCTAGCACCACTTAAGAATTATAATAAATAAAACACCTTAGAAGAGAGCTAATACATGAGTCACCTATAAAAACCAAGCATATTTTTCACATCCCTACAAAATTCAAAGATTTTTTTTACTCTTACCAGACGCTTCCAAAGTTCAATCGACTGCCTTGGCTGCCAGTGACCTGCAGCCAAGGAGGTCATCGTAACATTTCGGGACAATTTTATAGATTCAAATTTTTTTTTGTATTAAGTAGGTACATAATGTTATTCTCATTCGATCGTGCGGATTCGAGATATGGGTTTTTAATGGACTCTACATACTACAATACTGATTTGCTATTGTGGGGTGCAAGCTATGAGTGGCATTCAATGGCCTACATGGCCAATTGACCTACAATAGACTATGATAGACTAGTAAATTGAAACTAGCTAGCCTATTACATAAAGCAGCTGCTATCTACCGACTTATATTGATTTGTCAAAGTGTGTGTGCCTTGTATTGTGCTAAAACTTTCCACTTCTCTGGACCATTACGCAAACATTTTATTCAGAAGAAAGTAATTAAATAAGGCTCTATGACCGGATAATATAATTTAAATATACACCAAGTTGTTCAGAATCTCTGTTTAACTTCTTAAATCATATTTTAAAACTTCAAATTGCGCCATCTAACTTTTGGGATTAATCTTGATTAAGTATCGTTGTTTAAGATATTGCCCTAAATATTTTTTGTTTGGACAAAATATTTTTCTTCTTTATTTGTCATAATTTTATTTCGGACTAGCTTTTGCCCGCGTCTTCGTACGCACATCTCCTGTTTTTTGAAATCCTCTACACTCCCCAAGGAACCTTCATGCCAAATTTCAGCTTTCTACTACCACTAATTTCGGATGTGCGTTATCTGTCAGTCACTCAGCCATCCAATCTGACGAAAGAATTTTATATATATATATTGATTTAGTAAATAGGTACTTTTTAAAATTATGAAAACATAGGTAATGTCTAATTATATATTGCCTGTTTGTCTATAAATTATGTTAGGTACTTGGCAGGAGGTTTTACCATGAGGTCCCGTGGCCAGGGTGGTTTCGGTGTAGTTTTGAGTTTGACCACGACTCACTGACTGGTTAGCGATGATGTGGTCGACGATAGGCGCGCTTGCCTAGAAGTAACCTTGACTTAAATACCTGTCGGTATTCTACTTCCTAGTTTTCCACTAATTTATCATTCCCCGACTCATTATTCACAACAGTAAGAAAACTCCACTCGTACATCATAAATGAATACGCGCCCATATACTTGTTGTTATTGCAATGTACAGAATTTAATGCAGTGAGAATCGTTCGTAGCGGTTTGAAGTAGGACGCGGCTACATACAGTTTCGCATAGTGAGTTATTAGAACTGAGGTCACATCCCGTGACCATCATGCCGCCGCGACCCGCCCGTGCTAGGCAGAAGTGTTTGGGAGGCAGGACAGTGTTAGTACTCATGTAATGAGATATGTGGAGTATCGTGAGAGGTTAATATCGTAGGAATATGACGATATAGTTGTAGGAAGTTACATTTCTAGAATTCGCTAACCTCGTTTTGTATATGTATAGACTTTTTGTAATGTTTGATATCATAGTGATATATCTTTTAATTGTAAACGGATATTTCGTCTAAGTGTAAGTTGCTCTTTGTTTTTTTGGGCACCATGTTTTCCATGGGGACGCCACAATTGCGGCGATAAGACCCCTCTTTGAGGAGTGGCTGGAGAGGCGCTACGGCGTCCTCACCTTCCGCCTGACGCAGGTACTAACCAGACTCGGCTGTTTCGGGAGGTACCTGTTTCGGATTAAGCGGGAGGACACGCCCGGGTGTCAGCACTGTGAGGATCGCCCGGAGGACACGGTGGAGCATACGGTGGAGGTCTGCCCTGCTTGGGCTGAGCACCGCCGTGTCCTCGTCGAGG